>VDFB02320754.1:0-184388 GCA_007258455.2 Sequoia sempervirens | reverse complement strand
ATTCTCCCCCTCTTGTAGCAATTTTCTACAAATTTTTTCCCTTCGAAGCTCAGGTTGAGGATGAAAATGGAGGATACTTCACAAACCAATTAGATGATGGTAGTCCCTAGAATGAGTTATTCATCTAATAGAATTTTAATATGTTTTGGTTTTATTATGTATTTTTTTTAGTTTGATTAAACATAGTTTTTTCACCGAAAATCAAGCTCTATGTTTTGCATATGTGGAAAATTATCAAATTATCAAAAAATAAATTTGAAAAATATAAATGCACTATATATTGATGTCACCGATCCAACAAAAAAATTAAATTAAATTTTGATACATACAAAAAAAATTATGCTTTAGCCAATGAATCATGTCTAAATTGTAACTGGTTTGACTTTGAAACTTAATTACAAAAAATAAAATCAATGAAATGCTATGAAACCAATTCCATGCACTAGATATCATAGTTATGAATCTAAATTTGAAAAAATTATCCTTCATAGAAAAAAAATTGTGTTAGCCAGTAGCGTCACTCTTTAAAAATGGTGTTTACTGTTAAAAACTAGTTTTTGAAGGAGATGGAAAAAGAAGTGCAATCTAATTCCAAAAATTTTGAAAAAAATATATTTAGAATCTGCAAACAAAATTTCACAAATCACTAGTATGCATCATCTTCAAATTCCTCACAGTTTAGCCATTATAGGTGCCCGAAAGTGAAGATTTAGTCCAATTTGGCCAAAAATTGTAAACCAGTATTGTGGGATCACCCTACAGTGGTTCTTCATCCACCTTAACACATGCACTTTCAACAATTTTCTTCAACCTTTTATTATAGTGTTGATAATATTTGCTTTTTGTAGAGTATCCAAGGAAGATTCCTTCATTAGATATTGCATCAAATTTTCCTAATATTTCTTCATCTCTTCTAATATAGCATTTTCTTCCAAAAACTGTAAAATACTTTACAATAGGAGGTTTACCATACCATAACTCATAGGGATTCTTTAAACTGTTCACTCTTACATGACCTTTGTTAAGAATGTAGATTGCAGTATGCATTGCTTCTCTCCAATGGACATTTGGTAGACTTGCTTCCTTCATCATTGTCCTAGCAGCTTCTTGAATTGTTCTATTCTCCCTCTCCACAACTCCATTCTGTCGAGGAGTCATAGGAGCTAACAAATGCCTCTTTATTCCATCATCTTCATAAAAGTTATTAAACTCATTGGAGGTGAACTCACCACCTTTGTTAGACCTTAAGCATTTAATTTTTACATCTATTTTATTCTCAACCATAGACTTAAATGCTTTGAAATTATTTAGGGCTTCTAATTTTTCTTTAAGAAATCACCCAAGTCATTCTAGAATAATCATCAATCAATAGCATGAAATACATGTCACCATATGAGCTTCTTATTCTGGTAGGTCAACACAGGTCTATATGCACCAACTCCAAAGGACCTACAATAGAATATTCCTTAGTCTTGAACCTCTTCTTGGTCTGCTTTCTAAATTGACATTTTGTGCACATTGTATTGATAGGCTTTGTAATCTTTGGTAGATCTCTCATAGCATCAGCAGAGTTGATCTTCACTAGGCTATCAAAATTGATGTAACCCATCCTTCTATGCCATAGCCAACTTTCATTGATTTGAGACATAAAGCATTTAGCACCACTACCTTTGAGCTGATAAACATTACCTTTTGTCCTTGTTCCAATAGCAACCAAAGTACAAGAGCTTCCTTTTTTGATTTCATAGCCATCATCATGAAACACAAGACTGTATCCTTTGCTACACATTTTTCCTACACTTAGAAGATTATGTCGAAGACCCTTGACATAAAGAACATCATCTATATTATGCTTTCCATCAAAACTAATTGAACCTTTTCCACAAATATTAGTAGATGTATCATCACCAAACTTAACAAGACCACCATCATACCTTTGAAGTTTAACAAACTTACTCTTATCACTTGTCATATGATTTGAGAATCCAATATCAATTATCCAGTAATTTCTTTCTTCTCTTGCATGAAAAGCAGTCAACATAGTTCCTTTAATGTTATGAACTATTACTGGAGCACTTTCCTTCACACATATTTCAAGATTAGCAAAATTAGTTCTTACTTTTAGAGTCATGAACAAGCATTCATCACAGTCTTCATTGAGATAGTCAAATTCTTCATCATCAAATAAACCATTGTCTCTTTCATTATAATAAATTGTCTTAACAAATTTTCCTTTATGATCCTTAGTTTTGTCATTTGCAACTTTGATTGGAAATTTAGAACCATAATGACTTATCTTTCCACAATTGAAACACTTAAAGGGTAATTTAACTTTGTATTTGTCAGTGCCCTTTCTCAATCTCCTTACAAACTTTGCTTCCACCTCATCAAGATCATTTAGATTTGATTCATCATCCTTCTCTGGTTTGGAGACTTCAAAGGTAGTTTCTTTCTTTGTAGCATCTTGACCAAAATCTCTTAGTTCACAAGAAATTAAAGCACCAAACATCTGATCTCTAGAATAATTATCCAAATTTTGAGCTTCCTCAATAGAAAAAGCTTTAGAACTATAAGTTTTAGGAAGAGTTCTTAATACCTTTTTCACAAATTTGTTTTCTTCTAGCTTACCATCAAGACCATTTATGGCATTGAAAACTTCATCAACTTTGAGCATATAGGAAGTAATATCTTCATCTTCAGACATCATTAGGGTTTCAAATTTGGCTTTGTAGTTCTACATATTTGCTTGTTTGACCTTATCATCTCCTTCATAAATACTTTCCAACATCTAGAAATCTTTAGCATATTTCAGAGTTATCACCTTTCCAAGTTCAGAATAAGAGAGGCCACTCATAAAAGCATTCCTTGCTTTACCATTGCTCTCATATTCCTTGATTTCATCATCACTTGTCAAACTAGTAGCAGGCATAGTATATCATTTTTAAATTGACTGTCAGACACCAAATCCAATAGAGACCAAAAAGGAATCCATATTGGCTTTTCAGTAAGTATAATTCATTACATCAAACATACGAGCTTTGACACCCTTCTTATGCGCCATTCAAATCTACCCCAAGAAGTTAAGCTTTCTCCAAGGAACCACAACTCTAATACCAATTTTTAGATGTGCAAGACAACTAAGAGGGTGGTGAATCAATTGTATACTTAAAACATTCAATCCCTCAATATCATTCAAACCTTTATTAGCACTTAAACCCTTATCATGCATTAGTAGAATGTAAAGATATGAAACAGTAATGCAAACACATTCAAATATATAAGAACACTAGATTTACATGGAAAATCCAAGAAGGGAAAAACCGTGATGAGGATTAGCTCACATATATATGAAGTGCAATGTCGAATACAATTACGATCACTTCCAAGGGCTCACTATTCAGAAAAAAGAAGAAAGGCTCACTGCTAGGTGGCTCATTGCCAAGAAGAAAGAAGATAGAAGAAGACAATTACAAAGAGATTCACTATCTCAAGGAAATAGGAGAAATCAACCACTGAAACCTTATTCCATTTGCAACATTTGGCTCATTGCCTTCAACAACTTTAAGACACTGAAAATGTAGACCCTTATGCACACTGCATTGGAGTCATAGGCATTAAGCTCACACTCAGATCACCACACTTAATCAAATTCACATCTTTCACACACCTTATTCTAATCCACACTCATCTCCAATAATTTACCCTATTTATATACCATCCACAACCTAAAAAATCTTAATTAGGTTGGCCTTAATGAAACCTATGCACACAAAACATGCAACACAAAAATAGTTTGGCACCAAACACGTTCGCGATGGAAATAAGTGAAGGAAGACCACACCAAGGGTTAACTAGGACCCCAAATCCACATCACCACACTACTCAACACATTCACAATCCATGAGATACCTTTGTAAATAGCGCTAGCACGCTAGGTCAGGCAAACCTAAACTAGCACTACAAGCGACCACATACATGCTTCTCTAAGTCATGCAAACCACACCACAACACTTCACAACATCCACACAATATCTCAAAATATTCTAGCATCATCAAAATATTATGCAACTTTACCACAACCACCTGAAACTGAGAACACCATTAGTATGTGCAACCAAACATACTACCACATAACACAACTCACTAACCAACCTTGTGAAACACCTCAGCACCTGAAACCTCAAGTGAAGGAAGTTATAGATAATATAAGATCAATCCCAAATCTACAAGACAAGAAAATTTACTACAGATAAATGTAGAGCAATCTCATTTCTCCCAGACAACCTTTCTCAAAAGCACTTGGAAACCAGATGAACAAACTGCAATTGCAACTTTTATCCATCAAGACAAAAATGACAATACCACAACACATCCATACTTGCACCATCACTTGAAAACAATCTCCCCAACTACGACAACACCAACATCCTTCCAGCAACTCCACACAATCTCCATATAATTGACATCAATGACCAACACCAGTAGCTGTTGACATCAATGACAATACTAGCAGCATACTTGCAACACAAAAAGAAACACACGAGAGAGTAATCACTCTTCACCTCAAGAGAATCTTGACCAAGGGTATCCTTCTCTCCTTGTCAAGTGCAATAAGGCCTATGAAGCACCCTTCCTCCACAACACAATGCACAAGTCGGGTCTAATTGAACCCTCTAAATATCCACATTAAGGCAAAACAAGTAAGAAACAAAGCAACTACCTCACAACAAGCACTTTAAAAAACACGTATCCAGCACAAACAACATGGGAAAGTACATGAACTAGAGATCCCATTATTGCAACATGGGCTTTGATACCAAATATAATACCACAATCCACACACACAAAACTACTCAATCATTCTTTTTTGAAATAACCACACCCACTAAGATACATGTATATACACAAAAATGGCACACAAGTGTCATGTCAAACACCACAAAACAAGGCCATTAATAATAGAAACAACTTCACCATTACTACAAGAAGGGTGGCACCAACTGAAGACTTACCAATTGAGGGATGCAATCACCACAATGAACCTATGAGAGGGGAACAACACTCAAATGATGATCAAGTACAAACCCATATTACACTCTCTTGTGACAAAAAACAAGGGTGGGATGAGGGAACCATCAACCTCAAATCCACACCAAAACATGCTTACAAACCATAACACACCCACAAAAACCCACATGGCTAGTGGAATGACTAGGAGCAAACATAGCTCCATTGGACAATGCAACCATTGATTTGTTAAATGAGAAGGATTAGGGTACATTCTCCTCTGATCCAATCAACAAAAACCTTAAGAAACACTAGATGCAAGGACAAGCCTACACAAGAGGTTGTCTTACTAGGAGGTACAAGTCCTCCACTGACTGAAATGATGATAGGTCACTTCTAAGAAATGACATACTTCCCACTACAAATGGGTGCCACAACTCTCTGATTTTGATACTTTTTGATGAAACAAAATTATGGTAAGACTCCTTGATCCAAGGGGAACAAATTTTATTTACAAAGTTTCTCCATTAAAAGGTTAAAAGACCCAACAAATGATAAACGATGAGAAAACAAGGTACCAAAGGACATTAGCACCTAGAGAGGACATTAATGCACAAGTAGGACACTAGCATGAGTCACAAGTGTTTAGGTCTAGCATTGGAGTCTTATTCTAGTGTTGGAGTCTTGTTTTGGCATCAAAGTCCCAAGCAAGCACGATAGTCCTTCCTAGCATTGTAGTCCTGACCTAGCCCTAGTGTCCTTAGCAATGAGCAAACCCAAGCCCAATTTTGGTGCCTAGAATATGCACAACACTTAAGGACTACAAGGAGAGGACCACGATGAAGAATGGACTCTAAAATGATGGAAACAATTAGAGGAAATAAGTGGTCCTAGACATCCAATCTCACAAGCCATAGTAGCTCGCGAAGGAGATGACTCTTGAGGGCTAGGGAACCTCTAAGGGATCCAACACATGATTCAAACACAAGGATGAAGGGGGAAGTGTTTCCACACCTTCCATCCACACCAAGACCACACAAGGGACCCTACACGACCCTCAATGAGGTAGGTTCTCATGACCAAACACACTTAAGGACACAAGAAGATTCCTAGTATTTTCAATCTTTGAGTTCATATTATCTAAACCTAAAGTTCATTTAAAACCCAAAGGAAGGTGCTCTAAGTTTATTTTATCCAACAACATGAAAATTTTAAAGAGCATTCAAGATAGCATGTGTTCTCAACTTCAATGCTAAGGCATGTAAAAGAAATTATAACATTGGCGCTACTTATATGGCCTATTTACAATCCATCCACTATGAAGGCCCAATAATTGCATTTCAAAAAGATGCAAGGACTCAAATGTCCTTCAATTGCACTTTTTACAACATTAAACAAATGAGAAAAGAAGGATTAGTGAATCCTTTTGTCCAACCTTCTCATGGTTCCCAAGCACTTTCCATAATCTTCTAGTCCCCAACGATGGTTTCCAAGCACTTTCCATAATCTTCTAGTCACACAAGCCACAAGCACGCTCACACCAATGATGGAATAGACACACAACATGCAAGAGTCACTCAACATCAACATATAAAGATAAGGTACAACTTTTCTTTAGGCACAACTCTAAAGGTTACAAGGACTAGATCATAGAGAGGGGGTAAGGAGTGTCATCACAATAGCCTAGGATACCAACTAAATGAAACTAATTACACCTCTCACAAGAGATGAGGTTACTCAATCTACAAGACCTAGGGCTCCTCAAGCAGTCATGTCTTCCACATGCATACCAATCCTATACGAGTGTTGCAAGTATGTTGTAGGCATCATTATCTTAGTTCATTTTAATTACCCATGCAAATTTAATTATCATTTGGTTAAGAGACTTCTACATGAGATATCCTCGAGCCACTTTGAGCCTTGGAAAGCATCAAAAACCACTCCAATACTTCTAACACCTACAACCTAGATTCATAACTGACAACAATTAAGTGTGGCATGAAAAACAAGGCAAGAACTTAGCTCAACAAAAAAATTAACATAATCTTAAAATGTTTGTCTTAAAAAACCATGGAGGACTTGTCAATTCCCTCATTCCAAAACATCTGAAATCACACTGAAAATTCAATTTTTATCTAATTATTTTCAACACAAACCAAGAAATTTTCAAAAACTCCATCAATGAGACCTTCAATTTCTAATTTTCTCAAATTCATTTTTTTTAAATAGAAAGTGCCCTTTGACTCTAAATATGAACAACTACGTTATGAAGTCAGTTTTGATTTCCATGCACTTTGAAATTTTTGGGCATTATGAGAACACAAAATGACAAAATGTAAAATTTTAAATTACAATTTAATTCTACTATGTTTGCACAAATTGAATCCTATTGGGGAAGGCATACATCCCCTTAAAAGTGTGCACGGAATTCAAAAGGAAAAGAAAAAAAACAAAATGAGATGAAATGAAAGGTTTACCTCAACTTTGGAAGCACATCAAAACAATGAAAAGCTTACAATTTTTCCAATTTGGAGAGGTGGAGATCACACACACAATCACAATCTTTTTCCTATCCCAATCAATCCAACTCCCAAGCCTTTCCAACTCCCATGAGCACAATTTTCCCCAAAATTCAAATTTACCATGGAGGGGGTTTTTGAAAGCATTTCCTTCCAAGATGAAAATAGTGCAAAAATGACTTAAGCCTTTTCCTTTTGTTCTATATTTTTGTTGTATTTCATTTTTATTTATTTTTTTCACTTCAATTTTTTTCTTAATTGTTTCTCTACTGAGCAATTGATTCAAATGAACATTCAACCTTATTTTATTGCCACTTTTAAATAATGATTCGATCAAATATATACAATCCTATCTAATAAGATATTCCCAACATAATTAAATTACCCTTATTTTTCCCAATTTCACATAAATAAAACATTAGATAAAAATGCAACATTTTTAACTCATTGAACTCTATTTACGACCAACAAGTAAATTAAACAACCATTTAATTCGTGCATATATTGGTAATTCACAAAAATAACAGACTTCAAAATCACATTTGATTTGGATATGGATTAGCATAGATCGAACACAACACATCTCATACTTGAATTGAGTACGATTGAGTATTACAATGAAATGGCCCAACATGACATCTTCAAAATAACCATCATTGGGGAAATAACTCAGATCTATGTAATTAAGAGGAGAAATAACCCTCTACCTATATCCACTAAATACACATGTCAAGTGTGCATGTTCAACATATAACAACCAGAGCATTGCATAATCACCCAATGAGGTACATCATACAAATGTACATAAGTGCATCCTCATGTAATATAATCATGATAACATTTAATCACAACGTGAATAGTACTACACATTTCCATTAACTAAAACATTACAATAAACCAAACATATAAGCATCAGATATGCATCTCAAGCATATAGAACACCAACAATTGTCGAGAAACCTCATTTCAAAATATGTGGGTGGTCCCAACACACCATACAAAGCAAGAATAGAAACCACAACCAAAGCTAACAAGCATAAGCGTGGTGTATGCATTTCTTGTACATAATCGAAAAAATAATGTCAAGATCAAGACATCTCCAAGCTGCAAAAGGGAAGGGCATTAAAGTGTTCCTACAAAACATTGCACCTTCAAAGATTTACCACATTTGAATGATGAAATAAAACTCATTTTGATACTAGAGCCTATCATGGATTCTTGGGAGAGAAAATTGAACAAAACCATTTAGACTATTTGGTGTGATGGAAAGATCCAATAGTTAGAGATGCTAAATGGTAAGGAGCCAACATTTCAAAGCATCCAAAATTGAATTGTTGAAGAGCAAGCAATTTTGGAAAGGGTAGACTACATGTTCCCTTTTTCAATAAGTTCCCATAATGTTTTGTAACCTCATTTCTCATTTCCGATGGACTCAAGAAAATAATGAGGAAAATTATATTATAACCTTTAAATGAGATGATTTTTATGTCTTCATAAAGTGAACAAAGTGATATTATAAAGTAGAGCCTTTGTAATAAAATATTTTTCTAAAGCAGATGCCTGAAGTGGGGGTCTTTGAAATTAAAACAAAACCTTCTTAAAATCCTTTAAGTGGCATTGGAAGAGGCATTTTGAGAATTTGAAGACTTCTTTTTGAAGAGAAAAGTTGGACAATCAAAGGTCTATAAGAAAGTCTTCTTTTTCTTTTCTTTTTTTTGTTAAAGGTTGTATGTATATTATTCCACTCCCTCAAATAGATTGGATATCATGTTCATCTATCATTAGAGATTGGTGGACGAAAGCTCCTGGTTTCCATCACTAGATTAGTAGACAGAACACCCTGATTCAGAATTGTGCAATCCCATTCAAAGATTGTAATTGAGTTCATTTTTGGCAAAAAAAAAATTGTTTGACAGCTAGCATAGAACCAACTTCCACAATAATTGGGCAGCTTTCATATCACCATATTTCTGAGTTTGAGGGAGCTTCTGTCAACTCCAACTTGCAAGTTTTTGGCAACTATTACAGTGCCATATATGTTAGCTTTGGGAAGCTAACTCGGTACCATTCTTGCAGGCTTTGGGCAGCTATTCAGTGTCATTCTTGCAGACTTTGGATGGCTAGGACAATCGCATTTGTTGTTTATTCTGAAAATTTTGATAACGATTTGCAATTCCAGATTCGTTCCTTTGGTGATAATTCATTGAATAAATGATAAATTGCATGGCCTACTATGTTATTTGCTTTACAAGGGTTTGTATTTAATTGCTGCAAATACATCTAAATTTTGGAAATCTAATATTCATTTCAATAATCTTAATTTGTGAGAAAAAGATCAATTACAAAGTATCGAAATTTGTGAAGTGAGATTTCTTATCAAATATTACTTAATATTCCATTTGAAGATATTGCAAATGATATAACTAATATTATGTTTACATTAAATATTTATTAAATACTTTGATGTTCAAATGATCGTCAAATTTAAGATCGTAAATAGAACTTCAGAAACTCACGACATGATGCTCTTCTATGCCACTATAAAACGTCTCTCAGCGCAATATAAACACAATAGGAAATATATAACAAAGTAAATTATGATAGTAATAAAAGGGGGGTGCATTGTTTAACCCTGTAATTGAAGGTCGATTATCACAACGGTGGTCATCTTTTCAACTTTACGTATTCAACTATTTCATTTCTAATTTGAATGAAGAACCACCTTATAAACCTTTCTCTATTTTCTGAGATTGTCACCCGTCTTTGTTTGCCTTTCTCTCAATATTGATTTCTCTAAAACACGAAGAGAGTGGCCGCGTAGTTTCACAAATCTTCAATAAAGAAATTATTTTGACTTGATTAACAAATCTCTTACAGATTACACACAAAAACGTATTTCTCATATCCAAGCAACTATAAATATCAATGACTTGCATTCAATGGAGTATAATGTGAAAATTACAATAGTCTTAAATTTGGGATATTTTGAATCAGAAAATGATTCATTATGAAAACATCTCAACCCGAATTGAATCATTAAAGGTAATAAAATCTGAAATAACACGGTGGCTTACTTTCAGTTTAAATCCACTCTATACAGCAACTAAAAAAAATCAAGATCCCAAAAGAATCTATTAATATCCATGTTACATTTTTATTTGAATACAGCACATCAAATGCCTCTGTAAGTGATCTCTGTCAACTCTATAACTTGGATAGGCATCATTCATTTCATGCTACATATTGAGAATTCTACTTTCAGCATTCTAAATGAAGGCTGCAAATAATTGGGATTTCTGCTACTCCGGGTAGTTTTTCCTTGCAGGCATCATAGATATTGTTCAGATGCCTCCAAGCCATCCTGTACATGATTAAAGATTATTATTTCGTTGGCAATCTCTGCAACCAATACTAGAGGGACTGACAACATGAAGCGAATTTCTATAAACCCAATGGATCTAGAAACTGGGTATGCAGATGACAAAAGAATTTTGCCTTGAACAAAATACTACAAACAATAGTTCACTTTCTATCAATGTCATTATTTTGAAAGGAAAATAGAAGCCATTGTTACCTGCATGTTGTTTCTTTGATGGCAATACATTTTATATATGCCCAGTTTAGTCCTCATCAGAAGAGTTATCACTATCACCACCCTGCATTTCTTCTACGACATCTGCAGCTGCATCCTGCAAAAGACATTTGCCAATAACCTCAGGTTGGGTTTTATCATCAATATTATTTCATTTTACATCTGTACTTTTTCTTGGTTTCCAATCAACAAATCCACGGAACAAAACTATTTTAGATCTTAAGTATCAATCTGTTGCTTGGAACTGAAACAGCAAATGCATTTCAATGAAGGATAGCCAAAAAGGAAAAGTGGCAGGAAAAGCAACACATGAGCTCACATGGTGTAAAAAGATTCCATACCGGCATTTTATCCCAGTCCTTGAGTTTTGAGCTTGTGAGCATGAAGTCATCACGCAAGGGAGCCCACCTGGGCTCTTTTGGGGCATTGTTCTGTTCATTCTTTGCTTCCTGCTAAGATAAATGTAAGCAATTATAAAATCATGGCATAATTGCCTCTAGGAATTTGTCCACATATACACATAAACAGATAATAGTCAAAAGATGGATCAAAAGAAACGGTGACAACTAGAAAAAGCATGCATGTAAATATGAAGAAAAGATGCTATCTACATGGCAACTGTCCAGCAAAATTACAAAATGCAAACATTTACTGCAAAAGAATATGAGTAGTAAAATATTGTAGAATTGGCTCAACATCAAAGAACGGGATTTAACAATCATAGGTATACACAAAATTTGGGACAACATACAAGAAAGTGATAAACAAAGGAATATGCACCTAGTAGCAATGACCATTACTAACTAAAATTTGAAAGCAAAAAGGTTACAAAATTTGCTTCAGTTTCTTATGCCTGACACTACTGTTTCTATTCCATATGAATATTGTATCTGTGAAGCTCCTGAATTAATGATGCCAGTATTTCCCTCCAGATTAGAGCAGTCAAAGGGGTCTTCCAACTTCGGGACTCTAGTTAAAAATGGTTTTAGCGTTTACTGATGCAATGCTAGGAGGATCACAACTCAACTCAACTCAACCATTCAAGGCAATGATACAAAATTCTTGCTCTTTGGCATTCTTGGCAATAACTCGAACCATGAAATCAACAAAACAACTTAACCGGCCCTTAGAAGACATTACACAAGATGTTCATAACAAACTCAACCATACCAAACCCTGCAAGTAACCTCACTACATCAAAGCCAATGTTCTTCTTGGTAAACTACACCATATCCTTGTAGACCTGTATTCGGAACTGTCAAACAAAACCCCTGATCCAAACCCAAACTCCACACTGTAAGAGGCCTTTGAGACACCTTCTAAGTCACTTTGAAACATATCAAAGATTTAGACAACTTTGTTTTGTAACAACACCACAAAATGATGATTGTCCTACAATGACTAGGTCCAAATCAGGCCATACCAGTTACCATCTCCAAGATATCCTTCACAAAGACCAAAAAACTCCATTCAAGCACACTTTAACAATGACAATAGACCCAAAAACAACAAACTACATCAACAAGTACAACCATCCAAGTGACAAACTCTAAAACTCAGATTTATGCCAACCTTCATAAGGGTTTATTGGAAGTAACCCAACCTCTCATCTACCTTTTCAAGGCTTTTAACACACTCAAATATGTCTGCAAATACTAAAAAAATCCTCTCCCATGCATATTTCGTGTTGTTTCATCGAAATACCCATCTAAACCTTCATTCTTGACCCAAAAACTTGACTGCCATGACTCTGCTTGAACAGGACAGTAAGTAAAGTGTACTCAAATGCTTATAATTCATCAAATCTTCTTTAGGCAGGGGTCACAACATGTTTTAACAACCTTTACAAACAATAATACCCACGGTGGATACTCCTTTTCTCAAACAAAGACACAAAACTTCACTGTAGTCTGTCAATTTCCAGATTTTCACCAAAACACAGTCCTAGGGCATCATGACTCCAATAGAAAACCATAACTCCACAACCTGCACACTTAGGAAATGAAAGTATAGACCATGATGAGCCTTTTCACAATTTTTTAGCCATTTCTATCGGATACAGAAAGAATAAAGCAATTTCTTTTAACACTGGATACCCTAACAAGGGTTTTAGACCATTTTCAGAAAACAGACAATATCTTTCTCAAAACTGCATGAAATTGAATGAAATAAAAAGAAAAACGCAGTAGACTATTAGTTCTATCATTCCAAATGACTGCCCCCACAATATCCGGCTGTACATGGCCGTACAGTAGCCAGCAATCACGTTTTACCAGTGTTTTCTGAGATAAAACAGAATTCCATTGATGTTTTTCTATTACAATTCAAACTTCCCCTTTGCCTTGACCTATGTGAGGCCTATTTATGCCTTGCAAACCAAAACAAACTCAAAACAAACCACTACAACTGATTCAAACCTCCCTCTAACTACTTGACTTATCATTTGTCAATTTTGCACTTTACCTTAACAACATATTTTTTTTACAAGATTTGCACTTTTTTTTCACATTAACCCTCCTAGGACTCAAATTATATTGAATATGGTCTAATATGACCTTACAAACTCAAACATAGGCCTCTCATAAGAAATTGACCCTTCATACTCTTTTACATGCAATTTTGCAACTTTGTGCAAATATGACAAAATGTGACAAATTGACACCAAAAGATAAGCTAGGACCCTATGACCAAACTAGGACTCAAAACATATTTGAAATGGTCCATTGGACCTTACTACAACACCAAATTGCCTAACTTAATCCAAGAACCCAAGCTTGCCTCATGGAGGCATGAAATCCATCAGGTGCTCCTGCACCATTTACCCATCTTTGGCAGTGTGAAACTCATGTAATGAACCTTCATATCCTTCAAATCATGCAAAAGATTGTCTGTTAAGGGCCTTCCCTCTGGGCAGAGATTATTGTTTATGTTCAAATAAAGCTCAATAGCCCTATCTAATCAATTTTCAAAAGTCCTTCCCCTGTACAATCAACTTTGCATACACTAATTAACTATGATCCTGCAACACAAACACTTAAAAAGAGAACACTGGAAGCTAAATTAGCCCCAAGAAATGGAGCAAGAGATGGACTATAGTGTGTGGTCAGGAGTTTATAGGAACAATCAATGGAGATTCTACAATTTTCCCAGTGACTCTCCAGAACATGGTTTTCCCTGAACATAGCAATGGTTAGATTGGTCCCTTCGATTTTGAGTCTCCATATTTGCCAGTGAACAAGCAGCTTGATTGAGAACTTTATGTGCAGTTTTAAAGGGCATGAGCTTGCCAACCACATTGAAAACTTATGTCTAAATGCAACATTCCTTGAAGATTTTTTGCTTCTGTTAACAATGACAACACCATAAATAAGCTATAACTTAGATTGGTAAAAACAAATAAGAAGTTAAATGATCCAGGGTTCGTTCCACCATTACTCACAAAAAAACGCATCTGTGAAAAGGAAGCATAGTTTGGAGGTGATCCACAATAACAGACAACACGTTTTGAGATCCCATGTTGTCTAGGAGATCAGGTGATTGGTTGATCTTCCTAGGTAAGCATAAGCATTGAATGAAATGTAATTTCCTAGTCATAACATGTCCTAAATTTAGCAATTTTTATAGCATCCAAGAATCATCCATTAATTGGGTAACTTCACTAAGTACATCAATCATTAACTTCAAATCGCTTTCAAGGATGAGGTAACATTGAGCTGGATCAGCAAGTAGATGTCACATATGGTTGCCATTATTCCTGCCTAATTATTAAAAAAAAATGCACTATATGCATATCAATCTAGGATTTTATTATTTCCCCTGCACCAGCTCATACCAGTTTTTTTGAGTAGTGCCCCCAGAGTTAAGTCCAGCTTTGAAGCAAGTTGATTCAAGGGAAAGTGAAGATGAAATCTCACCCAAAGAGTCTGAAAAAGAGCAAGGAGATAATGGTGTAATGGCCCAACTATCTAGCTTTCAGAAAGTTGGATCTTTTAAGAGTTTGGGGGGTGTTATGTTGACAGCATATAGTGACTCTTATTGACACAGGTGCTACTCACAATTTTATTGATGAAGGTGTTGTAGCTAGAAGAGGAATCAAAATGGAAGATTGTGAAGGCTTCAAATTAATGGTAGCTGATGGTTTCACCCTCACTTGCACCAAGAAGATTCCAAACTTGAGCATCCAGTTGGGTGAGTATGAGCTCAGAGATGACTTCTATGTGGTGAGCATAGGATATCCTAACATTGTCCTAAGTAAGCAGTGGTTACGTTCCATTGGGGAATTTATATGAATTTGCAAACCATGGAAATGAAATTTAATGCAGGTGGTAAAAAATCACACTTAGGGGCATGTCAAATGGTGGGCCACGAACAATCTCTTTCAAGAGGATGGAGAGCATTACTAGACAGGACAAGGTAGAGTGAGCAGTAGAATGTATTATTATGCATATAGTTATAGAGCAACCAAAGAGGGTTTATCATCATGATGTAGAGTTTGTGTTGTCTAACCACATGGTATTTAGTAGCATAACTCCAAGGAGACCCCCTGATAGGGGCATAGAGCATGTTCTAGAGCTTGAGGAGGGGTCCAAACCCATAATTACCACACCATACAAACACCCTAAGAGGCATAAAGATGAGATAGAAAAATCTATAAAGGAGCTGATTGACATGGAGCACATTAGACCAAGCACGAGTCCTTTCGCTTCATCAGTAGTGCTGGTCAAGAAAAAAGATGGTACAATGCACATGTGCATTGATTACTAGGCACTAAACAAAAAAACAAATAAGAACATGTATCCTATTCTTCAGATAGATGAGTTGATTGATGAGTTGTACGGAGCTTGTTACTTTTCAAAAATTGATTTGAGGTCAAGCTACCATCAAATTCGAGTGCGAGAGGAGGATGTGGAGAAGACTACATTCAAGTGCCATTATGGTCATTTTGAGTTTTTGGTGATGCCTTTTGGCTTAACCAATGCCCCAGCTACCTTTCAGTCTTGTATGAACAAGCTATTCCGTAATCAACTTAGGAAGCTTGTTCTCATATTTTTTTATGATACTTTGATTTTCAGCAAGACTTGGGAGGAGCATTTGGGACATATTGATGAGGTGTTGGGCATATTAGAGAGGGAATCACTAGATACCAAGGAGAGTAAGTGTGAGTTTGGGTTGACAGAGCTTCTCTACCTTGGCCACATTATTAGCTCCAGGGGTGTTAGAGTTGATCCGGAGAAGATCAAAGCAATTGTTGATTGGCCTCCATCCATGAATCTCTGATAGCTTAAGGAATTCTTTGGATTATTTGGTTTTTACAAAAGATTTGTCTAGGGGTTTTCACAAATAGCACCTCCTCTTATAGACTTGACTAAGAAGGGGACTTTCAATTGGTCAGATGCAACACAGCAATGCTTTGATCACTTCAAAGTTTCAAACAAATTATGTACTTACCCAATTTTGGCTATTCCAAATTTCTTCAAACCTTTTGAATTAGTGTGATGCCTCAAGAGAGGGAATAGGCATTGTCTTGATGCAGAACAAGCATCTGATTGCTTTTGAGAGGAGGAAGTTAAGAGGGGTTGAATAGTTATTCCATTTATGATAAGAAGATGTTGGCCGTTATGCATGCCTGAGCCAAATTCAAACTTGGTGGGAGAAAAGTTTATAGTAAAAACCGACCACAATGGTCTCAAATACTTCCTAAATCATAAGGACCTGAATGGTAGACAGAGGAAATGGGTGAGTATGCTCCAAGCATATGACTTTGACATTGTGTATGTCAAAGGGAAGAAAAAAATTGTTGCCAATGCCTTATCCAAGAGACCCCATTTGTGTTCTCTAGTAGAGATTACTACTGATTGGAGGGAGTTGATTTCAATAAATTATGTTAAGGACACTTGGGCTACAAGTATTATTGAGGGTACCATACAGATTAACAGGTATACAATAATCAATGAGCTAATCATTTACAAGGGAAGAATTTATTTGGAGCCCACTTCACACTTTAAAATGACAATTATGAGAGCTTTTCACGATACCTCCTATGGATGGTCACTCAAGTTTTTTTAAGACATATAAGCAAATCCCAGAGAGATTTACTTGGAAAGGACTCAAGAATGAAGTCCTTAAGTATGTTCAAGAATGCCCCACATGTCAGCAAAACAAACATGAACATACTTATCCTGCTGGTTTATTGAAGCCCATGCCAATTCCCAGTCAAAAATGGGAAACCATCTAAATGGACTTTATTACAAGGTCACCCAAGGTGCAAGGGAAGGATTGCATCTTTGTTGTGGTAGACAAACTGATGAAATTTGCCCCTTCTTTTGCTATTTCAGCAGTGTTTACAGCAGCACATGTGGCAGATTTATTTTTTAGGGAGATTTTCAAATTGCATCGGCTACCCAGGAACATATTTAGTGATAGGGACAGAAAAATTTTAGCTTGTTTTGGTAGGAACTCTTCAGATTGAGTGGGACAAAGCTCAATCCTAGCACCAGCTATCACCTACAAACAAATGGGCAGACCAAAATTGTTAATGAGTGGGTGGAAGGGTATCTCCGCAATTATATTTCAAGGCAACAAAAGGCATGGGTGAGATGGATATACCTTGGTGAGTATTGTTAAATTCCACATACCACGTGACGATTAAGATGTCACCGTTCATGGCTTTGTATGGTTATGAGCCCCCTAGCTTCATGGACTTGTTGTTTGGAGACAATAGAGAGCCAAATGCTAAGGATTTTTTACAATAGAGTCAGGAAATCATAGAATCCTTGAAGGAGAAATTGCAACAAGCCCAGAACCAGTAGAAACAATATGCAGACCAGCATCGCATTGAACAATCATTTGGGGTCGGTGACATGGTTTATTTAAGGCTACAGCCCTATGGGCAGTCTACTCTCAAGAAGAGTGGATCGGAAAAGTTGAAGCCATGGTATTAAGGCCCATTCAAGATCTCCTAAAAGATTGGGGAAGTGGCTTATAAGTTGGAGTTGTTGGCAAGTAGCAAGGTTCACAATGTTTTTCACGTATCTCGGCTCAAGAAGGTGTTAGGACATAATGTAATTCCCTCATTTGAGCTACCACCATTGGACGAAGAAGGGAAACTCATTCTCATTGTTGAGGCCATTATTGATATCAAGGAGTTCTTGATGTTCAAGGCAGCATCGGGCTTCTACTTCCAGTCCAGCCCGATCTATGAAGGGCAATTTAAATTATAGCCTAACGGCTATTTAAATTGCAAGTCAAATGCTTATGAAGAGGCACGAATTAAATGATGTTTATTTAATTGTTATTAATATGGAGGCCGACATCCATAGGCGCGAATTCATGAAGAGATGCGATTCTTTGAGGCCGACTTCATGTGTATTGGAGTCGCAACTTTTGGTGGAGGCCAACATGAAGGCTAGAAGGGATGCGTCCCTTACATTCATATGTATATATACACATTGCTTCTCCATTGTATTCACTCATTCATTTGTTCATATAGTTCAATATCCATAGTGCGAATTGAAGTAGTAAGAAGTTATCAAGTGCAGATCGTCATATCTGTTGAAGGTTGTGTTATATCATTGTTGTGTTAGCATCAAATTGTGGTGATCATTCTTGGCCTTAATATCGGCCTCTTTGTAAAGGAGACATTCATTGATATTCAATATATAAGTGATATATTGTTGCTGGGTTTTTCTCCCTCAAGTGGAGGGTTTTCCCAGGGTATATGCTGTGTTATTGTGTCTGATTTTTGAATTAAATTTTGTCTATCTAATCTTATCATAAAACTAACATGGTATCAAAGCGGGTTTTGTGTGAAGATCCAATCAGATTTGTGGATTTCATGGAAGAATTTAAGTGATCAATTTGTTATACTGACTAGTGGTCATGTTCATTACCTTTGGTCAATGTTATTGCCGTTGATAGAGGCAAAGCAACAAATGCAATCATAGTGTCGAAAGTCTTCTTATCCTGACGGATTCATGTATGGACATGTACTTTGTACACCATTCATGCAACACTTTTGCGCTAGACCATATCTGCGATTGTTGTTACCGGATATCTCACTACAGATGGAATTCATCGTCAATATTGTGAGCCTATATTTCTTATGGTCGTATTTATTCTATATATAAACTTCCCGATGGATTTTAAGGAAGCAGGGTTATAAGTCAAAAGGGGCTTATCGAGCCTTCCATCTATTTCATGGTCGGGCAGTTACAAATATTTGGAGTGATCATGCCGTAAAAGTCAATGGAGTTTTCCACAATGACAGGGACGAGAAGAGTACAAGATCATGGAAGATTTCGTGAGTTCACGGGATGATCAGATGTTTGTGATAATCGGAGAAGTTAAAATCTGATGACTTAAATCTGTAACCTGGGCGCTCACCATTATAAAGCCGTCAATCTTTAAGAGGAATTCTCCTCATACTGGCGTTCTACCATCTGGGCAGAGATCATCAAATAAAGCCTTGGCCAAGCCTCCGGCTCGGGCCTTGCTTCCTAGACGTGGATTGAAGACTACGGTCAAGAGTGATCGATAGCTTGTCTTTCGTGCGCCAGTAAGGAGTAATTCAGATCGTGGCTGAATGCGTCTGCATGGACTAAGAACGAGGCATCAAACATGTGATGTCGATCAGCTAACAAAGCACTTGGACACTCGGAGAGTAATTTCGATCTTGCTTGGAATTAGTCAGAGGCGACACCACTACTAAGGGCGGAGCAAATCGCACTATTCAGATCTAATACTCCCTAGGTGTGTGTGCTTACCTATTTTTGTTGTTGGATTTAATAATCTACTGTTGGCTTATTAAATATGTATCTCTGCTTGAAACATCTGGTGGAGAACACATCTTGAGAAGGAACTTCTGCTTATGTGAGATATGTGAGAAGCAACTGCTACTTATCAGCATTCAGGAATAAAATTAATACATATCTCAGGAAAAGTACAAACCTGAAAAGGAGAGTCTAATTTCATCAAGATAAGTATTCTTTTTGTTTATTCTTCCAAAATCTAGGGTAAAATTCAGTCTGCTAAGTTGTGCAGATCTGACATTGTTTACTTGAATCATGTGTGAATGGTAAAATTCATGATAGTGATCTCTGGCATAAGTTCCCTTGGAGATGTCAATCATTCATTGCATTTCGTTGTGAAGATCTTTGAGTGTGACTATGAGATGAAAAGAGAAATGCAATTTCGTTGTGATTGGATGGTCACATCAATACCATTCTCTATGTTCATGGACTGCGATGGTGCCTTGAGAAGGCTGGTCCTATATTGAATATGCTGGCTGCATAATGTGTGTTGTGCAAGTTGTCTTTTGTTGTGCTGAGATTAGCATTTATGAGAGCAGAAAAAATGAAAGCAATATGTATCAGAAACAACAAGATAAGTTCTATTATTTCTTTATTTTGATTTTTTAATATAAGTTGATTCTTAAATATAAACTATTAAGAGATAAGCATTTCATGTTCTTAATATTGTTCATGAATTCTTATGTATTCATGCTATATCTTGGGATCGTAAACCTTGTATGATTCTAGCCTTGATCTTTCTTTGGATAGTTATAAACTATTAGTAATCTCTCTCTAAAACGCTTCCAGGACGGATCAAGGAGCAAGAAGGTAATGAGAGATTGACAAGGAGGAAGAGCTTCAAGCATCTTGTGAGGAAGTCATGCCGACCAAAGAAATGATCAAGCATGGAGTCACAACTTGCAATCATGGGACTGAGTTTGTGGCTGGTGACATCCTTTGAAGAGGAAGAACCTATTCAGGTTGACATTGCTTCGAAGAGGGAGTTAAAATCCGAGGACTCAAGGTTCAAGTTGAGAGCATGTCCGAGAAAAGAATTGAGATTCTATCATTAGAGGGATTTCACTTCCGGAGGATTTCTTTGCAATCTCTGAGGCAAGGATCAAGAGGGAGTTTTGTAACTCACTGAGAAGAAGTGAAGATTACTGTATTACAAGGCTAGGTGCTAAATCCTTGGAGGACCTCTTTAACTGCTGAGATCAAAATTGCTAAAGACAGTCATCTGGATTTGACATTGGTAGCTCCACAAACCTATTCAAAATAGAGTGATCCAGGATGATGTCAAGAAGGACAGTCCTGAACTCTTGCAAGTCATTAGTACTTGAGGTGTGTACTAGAAACCATTTCTCTAAGGCAAGCGTTGCAAGCAATCTTGGACGAGGAGGTCAGAAGGTTGATGCAAGAACTTAGAGCTTCAGAGGGAGTCAAGACTGCATTCCTTAATGATGTAATTGAAGATGGGGCTCCTCGTGCTTGGTATGAGAGATACCTGATGAGCTTGGGCTTCTCCAAGAATGATGTTGATTCAAACCTATACTTCAAGGTAATTGATGGCGAAGCATTAATCTTGGTTCTCTATGTTGATGATCTAATTCTTACTGGAGAAGATCACCTCATTATCAAATGCAAGAAGGAGCTAGCTTATGAATTTGAAATGAAGGATCTTGGTCTCATGCACTACTTTCTTGGCTTAGAAGTATGGCAGAAGTCAGATGAGTTCATTCTGAGTCAAGGGAAGTATAACATTTACATTCTGAAGAGATTTGGTATGATGGATTGCAAATCCATGTCCACATCTATGGAGACAAATTTTCAGAAGCTTAAGGAGGCTGCAGCTAGTTCAGATCTGGTGGATCCTACTATGTACAGGCAGTTGATTGGATCGTTGATGTATCTAGTCAATACTAGACCAGATATTTGCTATGCAATGAATGCACTTAGTCAGTTCATGTGTGAACCAAGGCAAATACATCTAGTTGCAGCGAAGCACAGGTATGGCTTGAGATATTCTTCTGGTGTGGACTTGAAGCTGCATGGATATACTGATTCTGATTGGTGTTACTAATCGGACGAGCACCTCCGGATGTTGCTTTAGTTTGGGGTCTGCGATGATCTCCTGGTGTTGCAGGAAGCAGTCTTCAATGGCACTGAGCACCGCAGAGGCCGAGTATATTGCAGCTTGTGTGGCAGCTCGAGAAGCACTGTGGCTTCAGAAGCTCCTTGCAGGATTGTTTGGAAAATTGTTGGAGCCGACTGTCACTCATTGTGATAATCAAAGTTGTGTGAAGCTTTTTGTTAATCCAGTGTTTCATGACAGAACTAAACATGTTGAGATCAAATACCACTATATCAGAGATATGGTATTGAGGAAAGCAATCCAGTTGAAGTATATCGGCACTGATGAGCAGATGGGAGACATTTTCACCAAGCCTCTTGCTAGAGTAAAGTTTGTGTACTTTTGGGACAAGCTTGGTATTGTGGAGAATGAAGCTTAACTGAGAGGGAGACTCAATATCAATGATCTTCTATGATTTGCTTTAATGCATTTCTCTGAGAGAGAAATTTGAGGTGCAAGCCCTTGTTAATGCATTTCTCTGTGAGAGAGATTTGAGGTGTAAGCCCTTGTTTAATGCATCTTTCTCTGTGAGAGAAATTTGAGGTGAAAGCCCTTGTTTCCACCCTCTGGGAGTAGCCATGGTGGATGTCATGTGACTCCATGACAACATCACGTGAGAGAGTCCGTGATAATTTTCTTATACTTGTGTTTTTCACCCTCTGGGAGTAGCCATGGTGAATGTCACGATGAGGTGACGACATCACATTGAGTGATGAGCACTTGTGCACATTTACCATACATGGGAGTAGCCATGATGGTTGATATCATGATAAGGTGATATATTTCCTTTCCACATATGGGAGTAGCCATTGTGGTTGACATCACGATGAGGTGATATGTCTTATGCAACTAGAAGTATCCTCCCTAGCTGAGATGGAGTGTTGATATTCAAGGCAACGTTGGGCTTCTACTTCCAGCCCAACCCGATCTATGAAGGGCAATTTAAATTATAGCCTAACGTCTATTTAAATTGCAAGTCAAATGCTTATGAAGAAGCACAAATTAAATGATGTTTATTTAATTGTTATTAATATTGAGGCCGACATCCATAGGCACGAATTCATGAAGAGATGCGATTCTTTGAGGCCGACTTCATGTGTATTGGAGTCATGACTTTTGGTGGAGGCCGACATGAAGGCTAGAAGGGATGCGTCCCTTACATTCATATGTATATATACACATTGCTTCTCCATTATATTCACTCATTCATTTGTTCATATAGTTCGATATCCATAGTGCGAGTTGAAGTAGTAAGAAGTTATCAAGTGCAAATCGTCATATCTGTTGAAGGCTGTGTTATATCATTCTGTGTTAGCATCAAATTGTGGCGATCATCCTTGGCCTTAATATCAGCCTCTTTGTAAAGGAGACATTCATTGATATTCAATATATAAGTGATATGTTGTTGCTGGGTTTTTCTCCCTCAAGTGGAGGGTTTTCCCAGGGTATATGTTGTGTTATTGTGTCTGATTTTTGAATAAAATTCTGTCTATCTAATCTGATCATAAAACTAACAGGAGTGTACTCTCAAGTGGAGGACCATCAGAGAGTACCTTGTGAAGTGGAAGAATTTGTTAGTTGAGGATGCTACTAGGGAGAATGAGCAAATTTTGCAGCATCCAAAGTTGAAATTGCTTGGGGACAAGCAATTTTGGGGAGGGAGGACTATAATGTCCCCTCTCGAGGTGTAGTTGAATTTATATTATTTTAATTAAATGCTAATGTTTTTAATTTAAATTTCAATACATAGCTTAGTGTTTATTAAAGTAATATTAAGAAGGGAGACATAAGGTGTTTTTTCTAAAAAGGAATGAATTTAATATTTTAAATATTGGGAATCAAAAAAGGGGAGACATAATAATTAAAATAAAAGAAAAAAGTGAGAATTTCAAGAAAAGTGTGTGGGAGTTACGGATGGGGAAAACAAAAGCAATTTTTGGGCACAATTTTCAGTATGCATGGAATTTTTTGTGAAGAGAAGTTTATGCTGCTCATGATCCAGAACTTCGTGAAGGCACAAACCTTCATGGGGAATATCATCTTCGAGGTTGAAAGATACTTCCTGGGTGATCTTGACAGTCTTAGACAGGGATTGTGTTGGTGTTTTAAACAGTTTACCAAAGTTTAATTTTCGGTTTTAATTTCAAAAGATTCTGAGGTTTTTTGGTTGTTTGTATACTTCTCCAGGCATGCTGTTACAGATAGTTGGTTTATACAAGTTTGAATATCAAGAAATTTAATATCTGGTGATTTTTGGCATCCGTACTTTCTTTAAGAGTCAAATTAATCTTTGCAAATTTAAAATTTGTTCAAATATAAATGTAAATAGTGAGTTTGGGGAGAAGTTGTTGTTGGACATTTCCGTACATTTCCGTACACTTGAGGGGAGAGTCGTGTTCAAAAAAGTTTTTAAAAGAAAGAGAATAGGAGCCCCATACCGTTCAACTTAATATATGCCTAGTCCAACATTTTTCTGGTTACTAAATCAATAAAATTGCTTTCTTTTGTCTGCTGTAAGAGACCAAGTGTCTCTCAACCCCTGACTGAAGCTTGAATGAAGTTTGTTTGACGTTTTGAGGTTTTTGTATTTTTTTTGTAATTTTTGCAATAAGAGAGTTTATGCGATTTTTGAAGAAAATAGAAGCTAAATCAAATTAAAATACTGAAAACATATATCAAGAAGCAAACTATCATCTGGACAATGGCGATTGATTTTATTCTAACAATTATTTGATTACAATGTGGAATAGCTAACATGCAATCAAAAAGGCAGACTAGATTTATTTCAAAAACCTGGTGACACTTGCAGCCGCCTGTAGAAGGACAGAGATGGTACAGCCAGCTTGTAGAGAGCCTTCTCCCACCAAATAATGAATGATAACACCTCCAAAAGTCAAGGTGCCAACACTGGTACCAAAGAAGAACTAAAAAGCAAGGCGTTTTGTTCCAGAAGAAGAAAGACGTCCTTTCAGCTGTGGTACGCCCTGACAATAGCAATAAATACAGCCGTACAATTCTTGGAAATCGTGCCAGATATAAGATTTGACCAGCCGCACAAGAATATCTCTTTACTGATGAAAATCGAATCAAACTCTGAATATAAACTTCACAATATGCTATGTTGTGACCTCTGAATGAAGCCACTCTGATAGACAAGCTTCAACTGATCTTTCACAGCCTCAGTATGCCTAATTCTGAAGAGGGAACGTTCTCCAAAATCAAATGATGAAACAAATTTGCAGAAACCCTTGTTTCACAAACCCCAATGTTCTCAGAGAGAAAATAAGACAAATTAGAATAATTCACAATGAAGTTCGATTTTGTCTTTGATGAATTATATATATTCTCTTGAATAAGTCGACCCAAAAAAGCAACTTATTAAGCATTTAATAAATCATTAGTTCGCCCTTTTTGAGACTTAGGCAAATTCATTAATAAATGGCATCCCCTTATAAATAAGTATTAAAACTCATTTAATATTAATATTGCTCCCCAATTATAAAGTATTGAATACTTTATAATTCGCCATTAATTAATACTTTAATATTCCATTAAAATGACTTTATATTATAAAGTCAAATTAATAATCTTTTAATAATTATCAAATACTCCAATATTCACTGTTTGCTCATCAAATTGTCAAACTGGATCGAAACTGAGATGACCAACTGAGCCAAGTGCCCTACCAGAAATAGTAACCCCTGTCTGCCTGACTTACTATAAACAGTAAGTGCCTGAATATCACTATGTGAGTCTCTGCCAAGGCCCAAACTTGAATCAACTGATGGAGTAATGTCCCAAAACGCAGGATAACTGCCAAAAGCAACCCTCTAAACACACCTGTCAACCTACGAGGGTTTGAATGATAGGCTAACCCCTCAATCATCTGAACTGCCTAGGAAGGGGACATTACATCTGCTGTGGAAATTGAAGTGATAATCGTACAATCATGTGTCGTACATTTCTGTACCTATACAATAAATAGTTGGGTGTCGTACAGGAGGTTCAAAGTTTATTAAATAAAATGAGCAATAAGAATCTTCAGTACCAACTTCATATGATTCTGACGAAGGTCAAAGAGGCGCATATGGAAATTAAAGAGTGTTGGGTTTGTTTAAGCCGTACGATTTTTGCACATTAAATATATTTATTACTGCCTCTTCCATACAAGGACGATCCTGCCATACTCGTGCTAGGACGCGACCATACTCTTTAGAGAGCTGCCATATATTCTGAAAAGGCCTCTGTACAGTTGCATTTTTATCAAAAGGGGTCCCTTATCATTGTGGAAGACTGCTGGAAATTTTCAGGTCAGCGAACTGTTTAAATATTTATATATTTGTCTAATACTTGATGTGACAAAAAACTTTGCTATGTGATATCTGTTATGAATACTGCTCACTGCTGTTCAAGATTTTGTTAATCTAAGTGCTGGAATTTTAGTTTTGTGGAGATTATTGTGAGCATCTATTTTTTTAAAATCTGAAACAAAACAAAAATTGTATTCAATGCAAAAACTGCAACAGTTTGACAAAATGACTTGAGTGGTACAACTAGTGAAGGTGCAAAAATTTTGGTCTGTAGTAGGGGGGCATCGTTACAGTTGATTAATGTTATAAATGTTAGTGGTTAGGTTCATAGGGAAGATTCTTGTAAGGCGGTTCAGTAGTTTAGGGAGTAAAGCAGTGTGCCTTTAAAAGGGCCTTTGTGAACATTGTGAAGTGGATCCTGTGAATATTATATTTAGTGTTATTCTGAAATTCACAGAGTAATTATTTAATCTCCTCAATCCTGTGGATATCATATTTAGTGTTATTCTAAAATTCATGGCATAATTATTTAATCTCCCCAATCCAGTGAATATTATATTTATCCTACACCATGTCATACCCAAATAAATAGAGTTTAATGCAGCATTGCAGACAGAACCACAAAAACAAGATCTCCAAAAATGGCTTTAATATCTACTCCATTTTCAGCTAGAAATAATTGTTGGAATAAGTTTGTCATTGATGTCATGGTTGAGCTACCAGGTTGCCTACTTGAGGTGTTTGAGGTGCTTGAGCAGCTTGAGGTACTTGAGCAGCTTGAGGTGCCCGTGGTTTTGGTTGAGCTGCTTGTATGTTTACTTGGCCTACTTGGTCATGTGCTTCAGCTGTCTGGTTATCTGTTGTGTCAGCATCTTATGCCATATCAACATTTTGTCAGCTTTGAATAGTCTTCTATGTTCTAAAAAGAAAAGTCTTCAATGATGATGAGGTGGCATCAATTTGTCTCATATGAGCACTTTTGGTGCATTGAAGAATTCATAAAGCTATTGTTCCTTGTTGAGTGAGACAAAATTCAATCTATCTAAGGATGAGCTGGCACAAATTTTTGAAAAGTCAAATAAAGAGATGGTCTTAATTTATTCGGAGGCATATGTTTCAAAAAGGTAACTTTATTTGTATAAGGTAGCTTTATTTTAGCTTCAGCTGCTAGGTGTCAGCTGGAGGTGTTGGTTTGAAAAGTCAGATTTATGCCAAGTGGAGCTTCTTTATTTCTATGTTCAAAAGTCTTTTCAAAGTCTATATCTTATGGCTACGTGGCAAGGCATTCTCTTGGTTTCAAAATTTATGTTTGGAGGTCTCTAAAAGACAAAGAAACAATTTAAGGGATACGTGGCTATTTTATCTCTTTGCTGAAGGATTGATTTCTTTATGCCAGGTCAGCATGTTGAAAAGTCTAAATTTCTCAAGAGTTCGATTTCTAAAAAGTTTATTGTTCAAGCTTTTTAGTTTGTGAATTAGCTATATTTCTTGTCTTCTTTGAAAAAGACAAAGGGTCAATATAAGGATTATGTGACAACTGTTCTGAACATTATATTTGATACGTATGCCTCAGTCCTTTAGTGTGCTGGCTTGTATTGATAAACGTGGCACCTAAGCGGTCTCATACATTGGTCATTTTCTGTATCGGCATCTTCAAATTTGAGACGAATTTATTGATGAGCTTCAGCGTTTTTTTTGAGGTGATCTCTATTTATATCGTGGGTTTCAAAATGAGTCTTCAGGCGAAGTTATTTTGGCAATGACATGAATTTAATGTACGCAAGGGAGAAAATAAAGTCTATTAATGTCTTTTTCTGAGGAAGGAAAATTCTGTTTGTGACAGCTCCTATATTATTTTTGTAACGGATTCTTGACTTTGAATTTCTGACGGATTTGTTTTAATATGAGGCGGCTCCTTCATATTTATGCAGTGATGGTTTCTGATGGAGATTTATTGCAGTGGCGGCTACTTTATTTTTTGACAGAGTTATTTTTAGTAGAGACGTGAATGGTGGTCTTTGCTATTGGTTGCGTCAGAATTTAAGGAAATTATTGGTGACGATTTCATATTGGGCTTTCATTCGATTTAATATGGTTCTCCTTAAAGATTACTATGTGTCGGTTTGTTTGGTAGGCGGAAGAACATTTTAGAAAGACGTTATGCTGAAGTTGTGTGACAGCATTCATTTATCATTAATACACCAAGTGGCGCCAGAGTGCAGAAATAGTATGCTATGTGTCAGTTGCAGACTCTCCATCGATTTTATTCTATAGAAAATTTTCTCTAGACTTCCTGCAGGGGACGTGTATGCTAAATTTGTCATCGACTCTTGCAAGCATACTGAATTTTTGGCAACAGTTCTCAGATGAAGATAGCCTTAATCTGGGTGTGAAACGGCTTCATATTTTTTATGAGGCGACTTCAGTAAATCTGGACGGTTTCCTTTTATTGTGTCGAGCCTCATGAAATACATATAGACATCCTAAAAAGGGAATTTATTTCTTCAGACGGAGTAAATTATGAAAAGACGTGGTGGTTTGAGCCTATTTGATGAGAAAGTGTTATTACTATGAATCAGAATTTATTTTCGGAGGGCAGCTATTCATATCGGTGGTTTCAGAAATTTCTAAGTAACGGCTGGAGTCTATTTTTGAAAACGCATTTATTGGAGTCAACTCAATTTTTCTATTCAGGTTGCAGCGAGTGGAGTAAGTGCTCTGAAGACGATCATGCTGAGTATATATGCTGGATGTTTTAAAAAAATGATAGATACTCTGCCTGTTTTTGGTGCTGAAAAAAAAGGGTGAGATTGTGTGTTCTCTTTGGGCACGGTATGAAGAAAGGAAATCTGTAAAGACTATACATAGGTTGTGGGATAGTTTCTGTTGAAAAAGTGGAAGCTGTGCTGGTGGAGTAACCTGAGTTATAATGTATTAATCATTGCACCTGATTTGTGTTGAAGTTTTGTCTTTTGCAGTACTAAACTTTTTATGTTTGAGTACCTTAAGGAAGATCAAACATGTTGAAGCTACGGTGATTTCTTAAGAGAAGGGATGGCTGTGCAAATCTGATGCTAATATATGGAAAGAAAAGAGTAGCGATGCTGAGTCTGGTATATGATGAACAAGCCGTGAGTTTGTGAGATGTTGTAAATTGAAGTTTCATTCTTTGAAAAGCTGATCAATTGCATCATGATTCTACAGTTAAAAGACATGAAATCTTTTGTTCTGAATGCTGTGTAAGGGTATTTCGAGTCATCTTTTGGTGCTGCACTATCAGAGATATTTGCAGTTCATAGTTGTGGAGTTCTTGATCTGATTAAGAGGATTTTCAGTTATAAAGTGAATGTGGTAAGGCAGCAGTCTTAAGGAGCTGCAAGTGGAAGAAGTTTTGTATTCATTTTCAGGGTGGTTGTGGATGTGAGCCTCACAGTACATGTGTAGGCATTGCTTGAAATTGGTGTTTTGCAGATTTGTTTTGAAGTCTGAAGTTGGTGCTTTAGCCACTGGGGTTGGTGCTTCAGTGCATTCAGAGTTGGAGCTTCGAAGGAGGGTTGGTGCTCTCGTGAGTTGGTGCTCACCAAAGGAAATCGAAGTTGGTGCTTCGTGGAAGTTGGAGCTTCCAGTGAGTTGGTGCTCACTTTTTGTAATAGGGTTGGTGCCCTCTTGGAGAAATAAAAGCAATATTTTGCCGTGGTTTTTTACCCGAAAGGGTTTTCCACGTAATCCTGGTGTTCGTCTTATTTATGGTGTTTGTTGATGCTTATAATGTTCTGATTTCTGATTTACATGTTAAATCTGGTTTAAAGTTTTAAAAAGTTTTGAAATACTGATTCACCCCCCCCTCTCAGTATTTCCGGTGTGCTCTTCAATAATATCATTGGACATGTTCAAATACTTAGGAATGAAATTTGAAGTCATGCAAACTTAAGGACCTATTTCAAAGAACTTAAAAACACAAATCTTTAAAATAGAATGATAGGAAGGAAAACAAAATCTAGCATTCCAGAACTTATTGACATAATCTCTAGTCAAAGTGAACCATTAAATTTCATAAAAAGATTTTCCAACTTGTTTATTAGCAAATTTGCCATCTCCAGACATATTCTTACCCCAATTGACTTTGAAGGTGTCTTCGTGGAACTGACTTGTCCAGGCTTTACAGAACTTGATGCACCACGTAACTCAGAAAGGAATGCTGCTTTGCTTTCCTTTGTAGCAGCTATTACAACAGTAGCTCATATCATAAGAGTTGTAATTGAAATACTTATCCACAGAAAATACAGAAGACATGATCAGAAATACTGTATACATCAATAACTAAGATAATATCCCTATAAGAGAAAACTTATGCAACAAACATTTAATCGGCATTAGGAGTCAACAAGATATCACACAAGGGAAAAATAAAACAGTGAATCAATCAATCATAATTATATAGCTGTATACAGTTTATGCACAATATAAGTTGCTGTATTCAAGTGCAGAGTATCATTAAAAATGGTCAGTTTTTCCATCTATGAAATGGGTGAAATTCATTTGAGAACTGCCTACCAAATATGTTGCCTATAAATGCATAAAACTTATCAAAAAATTTATAATTTACATTATCATTCAAACAATCAATTAAAATAGTAAGTCACTGCTTAGGTTTCACTAACTAAATTAATGCCAGTGTTCCACGAGGTTTCAGGGACAAGGACAGGGGAACGGCTGGGGACGTGTTTTGGGGACACAGGGACCGGGGGTCTAAAGTTTGGGGGCAGCGGGGGGACAGTGGGGTAACAGCAACGGGGGAGGCAGCAGAGTGCTGAAATACATATAGTACTTGAAAAAATAGTTATAAAAAGATGTATAAGATATTCTTGGAGACAACTAGGAGTTCCCTAGACGTCTTGAGGACCCCAGCATCCCCGAAGTCCTAGTGGCATCTTGGAGACAGCGACACTGGTGGGGGGATGGTGGGGCTGGTGGGGGGCTAGTAGGGGGACGGACGCCCCCCCCTCCCCCCCAACCGGCCCCAAGTCTTTGAAACGTCCCCATCTAGGAAACGCGGGATTTTTTGGGAGGGACACATCCCCTTGGAACATTGAATTTAATGCTGACTTGAGACTACTTTTGGCTAAACAATTGCACACAAAAGTTATCCACTCAGCTTTATTTTCAAACTACCACTTGGTTTAGAATTCTGGTTCATTTGGGAACTTCTTAAATGAAAAATTCTTAATATAATCTCACCACATTTATACACTTTCCTATTCAGCATGGTATTTACATGATGAAAGGACAGATTTTCTGCTGTACATTCTGACTACTGCATGAACCAAAACAAACTCACGACTTCTGTTCATCATCTAGAAAAGGAAAACAAAGCTGAATCTACAAAGGATAAAACTTGTGCTTCCAAGCCTATATGTTAAAAATATTATAAATCCTGAAGCCCCAAAATTCCTGTCTTTAGGTGCATCAATGATCCTGTAGAATACAAGTTTAACTAAAAGCAATTTTACAACATATCAATAAAGATCCATAGTAATACACTGATAAACAAAAGTTTCCCTTGTCTCTTTCTAGATATATAAAACACCAGTTTGATGCTTATGAAACTTAGCATTAGTTGATTAAACATCAATGAGACTTACTGAGCTCCAAATCAGAATTTAGAAGCAAGAAACAATCAACAGAACCATATCATGAAGTAATGAAGAGGGACATGCTGCAAGATAAGAGAACAATCAGTGGTAATTTGACAATTTTATGTAAAAAGACAAAATCATACCTTTTGCTCCCTTGGATTTTGACACATCAAACGCATTCTGGACACTCTGTGCCTTGCTAACCTGTTATCAAAACCAAAAAAGATTCTCTTTAATCTAATAAAAATGGCCATGATCATTTGAAGAACCACATTTAGTTCTTGAAAGCAAACCTAATAATATCATATATATTAATAAAAATAGAAAAAGGAGGCTGTTGAAATTACTTGTGTGGTACATATATATGCCTAAATAACAATCCAATCACTCACCGCATTAAATAACTTTACCACTGAGATTTCGAAATGCAGCAACAGTTGCATTGAAAAAAACCAAACAAAGACGTGTCAGTATTACAAAAACTCACATTAGGAAGATCATGCTCTGTTAAGCTCTCTAGAAATGCACAAGTACCTCCTTTAGTTGCCAATCTAATAAGGGATTTTTCCTTTCCATCCAAAAAGTTTTCTGGCTTCACATGCCCCTTCTCTCTGATCTGAAACAATCCAACAAAACTAGACTTGTCCGTTACAACTTCTAAGGTAGTCATAGGAACACATCTCCTACAAGTAAACTGAGAATTACATGGCCTTACAAATAAAAATGATGGTAACAGCATCAAACACAATTATTATAAATTAAAAAGCGTACAATAGGACAAGTGATGAAAAAGAAAATTCTACCATGAATCTTGCAAAAAGTAAACACTACAAAAAGAGAAACATGCCAGAGCTTTTTCAATTTCAATAGCACACTCATAAGTACCCTTTAATTGTAAAGAATAATGTGTTCAGCTATTAATAATTCTCATGACAGTAAAGAAGAAACTGGCAATAATAATTAACAATGATCATCTATCATTGATAAGTAACAAGTTCAACCATCTCCAATCAAATATCTCCTTTCAGTTACAGAAGACAACCAACCCAAATTCACAGTTGTCTTCAATGGTTCTAGCGAAGAAAATATATGGAACTTTGAGTATGTGTATAGATTACAAGGTTTTGAATATGAATAACATTAAGAACAAGTATCTAATGAGTTGCTTGATGAGTTACACAGGGTAGCACACTTCATCAAGATTGACTCTGCACTCTAGGTACCACCAAACAAGTGTTGAACCCGCGGACACATTAAAAACTACTTTTTGGTGTTGTGGGCACTTTGAGTTTTTGGCTAAGTTGCCGAATCGGGTACGTCCGTACAAAAATATAATAAAATATTCAAATATATATATATATATTTAAAATTTAATATATATATATATTTAAAATTTAATATATATTGAATATTCTATAATCTATATTATTATATAACTATTAATTTTAAATTTATTATACAATCTATAATATAATAATAAATAAATTAATAATATCTATTATTATTAGAATGTATATATTATTAATTATATTATTATTATTTATAATTATACAGATTATAAAATATAATCTTTATACTATATATTATATACGATTAGCTTATTATTATTAATAATTATTAATATTGTTAATATTAATAATATTATAATTATTATTACTTTATATTAATATAACCCAAAAACCTTAAAAAACACATTGCAAATAAGAATGTGTTGAAAAAAATTAAAAAACCCTAAAAATAATTATTAACATTAACAATATTATTATAATTATTGTAACTTTATATTAATAGAACCTTAAAACGCATTGCAAATAAGAATGCGTGGAAAAAAATTAAATAAAACCCTAAAAAACAATGCTGGGACAAACGAGAAACATCGCGGAAAAGCTCGAAAAGAACCCGTGCAGAGGAAAGTGATGGAAAATGGTTGAAAGAACCCCGCGCAGACGATGCAAGTGTAGAAACGACGCAGCTCAGTCGGAAACAAACGCGACTCAGGCAGAAAGGACGCGGCTCGGCGAAATGAAACAGTCAACGAATGCAAACAAATCAGAAATGACACAGTCAAATCCTGCAGAATCGGTCAACAAATGCCATGTCACCCTCTGAAACGCTTGGAATCGCTTGGAATCGACACGCTGTTGATCGAATCGTTTCGGACTGACAAATTTCGACTCCGGTTCGTACCCACAACGATTCGTACCCGATTCCGACTCTGAATCGTTTCGGGTCCGGGTACGATAGCAGAAAGCCAACGATTCGGCAACATAGGTTTTTGGTAATGTCTTTCAAGCTCGCCAATCTGAACTTGAAGAGCACACAAAAAATACTGAGAGAGGGCGAGGGAAGGAGGGGGGGTGAATCAGTATTTTGAAACTTTTAAACTTAAACCATAAGAATCAGCAATAAATAACATGAAGAACACCAATTTTCACGTGGAAAACCCTTTTGGGTAAAAATCCACCACAGAACTATACTTTCATTATTATAAAAAGGGCACCAATCCAGGAGACTACAATCTCCAAATACAAATGTGAGCACCAACTCACTGAGAGCACCAGCTCCCTTGAAGCACCAACTTTGAACAGTTGAAGCACCAACTCCAGTGTGAGCACCAACTCACTGAAATAATACCTCAACACTGTAACTCTGAATTCAACACATTTATACCCATATTTTGTTCAAGACTTGCTGATTGCATATACTAATTTCTGAGCACATCCCATGAATTCACATATTCAGCATTGCTTTATACACAGCCATTGACACCCATACAAGAAGGAATACTGTTCAACTTGGCCAATCAAGAGAGCAAGCAATTTTGCAGCATCAACCCACAGGAACAAAAGTAAAACTGTTAAATTTGATACTATATAAATCTCTGCACTTCACTTTCCATGCTTGTCAGACTACATTAGAAGTTTGGATGCTACCACCTCTTACGCACAGCCCAGATCAGAATTAAAAAATGGCGATGTATTTGAATACACACCTCCTCAGTATTTGCTGCACCTCTAGAAAAATAAAGTCCACACCCTTTTTAAAAGGAGTAAACTATCATTATGCCAAGATAAAGCTACATCAAGTCACACATCCAAACTGAAAACATATATATGATTAACTCAACCCAACTCCTGCATAGCTCAAAGCAAACAAAGGACTCATGACTTCCAGATTTTTATACAAAAACCTCAGTCAATGCGTAAAACAGGAACAGAGCAATAACGTCTTTCTTTGTGACTTCACGTTAAAATTTCATCGACTCAGAACAGCACACCGATTTTCTCATGTGATGTGCCAGGTCCCTTTTACCAGGGAGCAAACTCTAACATAGGAAAATCACACTCAGATCTGTGTAATCTAATGCAACATAAATACATGAAGTTATCCCTACTAATCCAAGCACTTAAAACACATAAAGTCTGATCACTGAAACATTCAGAATGTGTAAGACAAACAAATCTGGAACAAGAAATGCTTGATACAGGAGACTCAGAACCGGGAATGACATAGATTTGCAGAATCCCAGTGGCCACATATCACTTCGAATGTCATCAGTATTTATATATATGGTGCAGCAAATATAACAATATAAATCTCCCACAAAAAATATGACAATTTGAGTATTCCCGTAACATCAATATTCAGCCAGAAGAGTTTATATGTAGTGGCGCTCGACAACTCTCAAATGCTACGATTCAATCCTCCGAGATGCCCAATCAGGTTGCCAAGCCGGAAGATAATCAAACGCTTGAATTCAATGCTATAGGTGGTGGCTGATGGCGGATATGAAGGTATCACTCCTGTAGGATTTCATCCTTGACTGCTGACGATTGAGCCTGCCCGACTCACAATGGAGACCGCTCCTGGTAATGCCAATGTTTGTAGCAACCACGTCCAAACAATCTGTTCTTGAATTTGCTCGGCAATCGTCTCCTTGAATGATGTCGTCTACTATCCAAATGGCTGCCATGTAGATGAGTGATTCGCTATTGATGCATCTGTGATCACGATGGCTTGTGTCCACGAGTAGATCTTCTTCTATCCATAGATTCCAGAGGGATGCTTCGATGCTTGCTAGATCAGAAATCGAGGTGAATGGTTGGCTAAACACGAACTTCCTAGGCTCTGAGACTACGTCCAGGCCTGAGTGCAGCAATGAGAGACTACGTCCTGTTGATGCATGTTTTGTGACACAACAAACATCTACTAGAATAAAGTGTCCAAGACGCTCTATCCTCTCTTGAAAAACTACCTTCTATGCTAAGATTGCAAGTAAGATCATATGGTAATTCCAATGTTTAAGATGAATGCGGATGAGCTCTGTGGTTTTGATGTGATTTGCTGGTTATGACAAGGGGACTTGCTTTTGTGAATTACTCCGGAAAGCAGAAACGTGAATACAGTATCATTTTGGATTTTTGATTTTATATAAAAAAAAATGAAAAAGGGTAAGGGTTTTAGAAATCCTATGCTATTCCTAAGAAATCAAGAGACGACGAAGATTAAATGAAACCGAATAAACAATACTCTGCTTTGCCACATTATACGACAACTACACAGAGCAAGTGCAATCTTCTAGGAGTGTGCTTATGATTTTCACGTAATGAATAATTACCATCAAATCGAACAATAACTATCCAAACAGAAGTTAAGCATCCACGAAAAAGCTCAGTCTAACTTTGCACATTGAGTGAAAAGCATCCACTCAAAGAAAGTATAAGTTGGGTTTCACTAGTCTTCGTTATCAATCTATCATTCTTTTAACATACATTCTAATTCAAATTTACTAAATGAGAAAGAAAATATGCGACCATGCAACTATTTGACAATCAAGGATTCAAGGCACTTCATGCTTTTGAGCTTTATTATCAAAGTAGTGTTTTCACAACAATCTCACAAACTCTCTCTTATTTTCTACAATCTAATTCTCTTGAATCTACTCTAAATTCTAATCTTCTAATCTCCAATTCTAATTCTAATCTCTAATTTCTAATGAAATGAAAGAGAGCGAAGGGGGGTTATATAGTATTTCAGAATTACAATGAACAGCCGAGATTGAAATGAGATCAATGGCCCAGATTTAACACAACTAAACCCTAATTAGGGTTTCCAAAATATCAACCAATTAACTGGAGAAAACACTAAACATCTGGAGTGGCATTCTTATCCACTTGGGCGGCGTTGTGTGCGGCGAACCTGGACACAATCGAGCTGACCTCCTCCATGGCAATGTCTGGCAGCGCGTTGACGTTGTACTCCTGCAAGTCCAAGCTCTCGGCACATCCAGCAAAAGTGGTCGCCCATTCTGATTCCTGTAGCAAGAAAGAATTTCTGATGGCCATGAAGTTGAAGACCCTGGTGAAGTTTTCTTTCATGAGTGGCCCGGAGATGGTGGAGAAAATTTTCTGTACTTGTTCTTTTAAATTCTTTGGCCGCAAATGTTTCTTCCGAACAACATCTTTGTCGAGTATATTGGCAGCCATCTAGTAAATTTTACTCCGAATTTCTTTCGCCTGTTCTTCAACTTTGATGCTATCTTGCTTCACATTTTCCAGGACTCCCTTCCGTGAAATCAGAGCATAATACCATCCATTGAAATCATATGCAGCTCCAGCCTCAATGATCTTGTCATCAATCAACTTCTGTTTCGAGATGCCTTTCAATTCTCGAATGCATGGGATAATCCTGTTTTGAATGTACTCGAGGCTACCCCAAGATTCTGCTAAGTCTGCAACCCGTGACAGTAAAAAGGAAACCTGCTCATACACACATGCTAGTCTCTCCGCGAACGCCAACGCCTCTTCTTTCCTTTCATCCATCCAACCCTTAGCTTCTTTCGCCGTAGTCAATTCTTCAAAATTTCTAACTGGTTCTTGTGAAGAATTTGGAGGTAGAAGCGCTGCTTGGTCACCTTCATTCAGTGGCTTGGTCAGGTGCTGGATGTAGTCTTTTAGGCGCTCAATTTCTTTTTTATATTCTTTTTTCTTTGCCACTTCCTTTTCCAAGCTGGATTTAATGGTGGCCACGGAATTGTCCAAGTCCTCAATCTCCTGCCCTTTTGTTGTCGGACCCATGTCAATTGTCTGGATGGCGTATTCCTCAAGGGCAATCTCATCTTGGAACTTGTCAGCTATGGGTATTGCAACTTGTAATGTGCGGTTGCCAGCCTCATCCCTTTGGATAGTGGAAAATTTCTTGGCCTTCTTTTTCGGGGCAACTTGCTCTAGCCTTGCCAAGAAATCCGCGTCATCATCTTCTTCTTCAGGTACCTCCGCTGGCGCCTTTCTTTTCAATCTTTCTTTCAGCCACTCTGGGATGGTTGGCTGCTCAATTCCGTCCTCTTGTTGACCTTGGACTTCTTGAATGTCCTGCACTTCTTGCTCTTCATGCATCTCTGGCATATTATGGAGTTCTTGCACATTCGGAATCTCCTGCACACATGGGTCATCCTGGATCCCTTTGAGGGCGGAAATCATTCCTTCCTCGAATTCTTCTTCCATAATATCTGTATCATTATCTGATTCTATGATCTCAGTGCCTGCAGGAGAAGGTTGAGCATCGTCTTCCAGTTGCATTGGCTCCACATCTCCGACTGGGGAAGGAATCCTGGCATTCTCCAAAGATTCTCTATCCATGGCGAGTATTTCTTCTATATTTTTGGAAGTGGCCGACTGAAGAGGTCTGGACTTGTGCTTCTTTCGAGAAGGCCCTTCATCTATCATTTTGTCCTGTTTTGTAGATTTGCCAATTTCTTTTCTCTTCTTCAAGTTGGCGGCATCTGTTTGTCCATCTCCACGAGAGGCACCAGCATTTGAAGAACAGGACTCTGTATCGCCCATTAACTCATAGGTGAATTGCACATTCCTCGCCCTCAAAGTTTCTACCTGTCGATCTATCCACCACTGAGAATACTTGAAAACGGGCCGCATGAGTGTCGCCAGGTCGCCCATCTCAGGCTCAAACCATCTCATAGGGGGGAGTGGCTCATTTTCTTTGAAGCCTGGCTGCAAATAGACTCCATCATCCTATAGTTGATCAAGCACTTTGAAAAGCTCGGTTGCCCTTATCATGCTTAGTGGCAATCTTGACCACAGCCTCCTTCTCACGTCATATTCATCAATTGCATTAGCCCAGAAGTCCTCTAAGTCCATGCGATGCTTGTATCTTTCTCCGTCCACAGTTTTGATGTGATGGAGTGGATCGAAATTATTTCTGGACTTGTATGACAGGAACGGATAATTCTGGATTTCCAGTCGAGCAATCTCCGCTGCTTGTGCTGTTGGACACGATTCCTCAATGTTGCCGATGAAGAAAGGAAAGGTGACAGCTGCCTTTTGTTTTGGCCTATGAATATTTTGGTACGCCTCTAATTGCCTCAGCACCTCCAGCAAAACCATTTTCTTGGTTGGATAGATGGGCAGTCTATAAGGATTTCCGCAGAATCCCTGGATCCTGATGTACGTGAACTTAGGAAATTGAATAAACCACGATCCATATCGGTTGATCAAACTCTTGGCCTCATGGGTGAGTCTCTGATGCGTTCCGCCTTGCAGGAGCCGAGTGATGTACATCAAAAAGGCATCATGAGCTCGTCGGAAATGTGTCTTTTCTTTTAGTTGCAGCTGCGAATAACAGTCATATGCCTTGAGTTGTCCTTCGCCATTGCCCACCACTCCTTTGCAAATCAAGCCAGAATACTTGTAATACCTCGCAAGCGAATATATGACGTAAGAGCTCATGTGGAATGTCTTGGTCTCCTCCAAGTTGACCAACTGTTCGTGTAGGCTATCACTGATCATTATGGACCAATTGAACATCTTGACTCCAGTAATTATTTCATCCACAAAATAATACATCCAGTTCTCGAATGGTGCACCATGGGGGTTGCCTACTATCCTGTTTAGCAGTAAGACAATGTCGCCATACTCTTTAAAATGCGTTCTGACCAATTTTTTCGGCATCTTCCCTGCAGTAGGCTTGGGCTTCAGTAACCAATTCTTGTTTATGTTGGACGCACAGAGATCCTGCTGGCTCTGGTAAAGCTTGAGTGCTTCCTCCTTGGTGCGATAAGATGTTCGGTTGTAGACTGGGATTCCGAAAGTTTCTTGAATAGCTGGCTCGGACAAGTAGGCAAGGACTCTTCCGTCAGGAGCTTCTATCTGCCTTTCTCGTGCATTGTAGTGCAGTGCGCATTCCACCATTAGTTCCGGACACTCCTTTGCTGGCGGAAAACCAGCTGCGTGAACAATCCCATTGCGCATCATTCTTATAGCAATTGGCGAAGGTAGACGTCCATCGCTTCCATACATTCTCTTCCTGAAGTCCTCAATGTCGACGTGGCCAAGATTAGTGTCCACAATGTGCTCCCACTTGGACTTGATCTTTGATTGCATCTGCAAGCCTTTGCTGGCAAACTTCATCTTTACTGCTTCGAAAATGAATCTGCAATGAAAAGGCAAAGAAAATATTTAGAATTCCAAATTTAAATCATTTTGCAATAAATTCCAGCTAGTTGTTGAATTGGACTTCGTGAAAAAAAAATCAAGCTGGAAAGAAAATAAATAATGAAGTTCATGTCAAAATGAAGTGTACAAAGTAAATCTGCCTGTGACTTCTGGAGAAGTGATCACAATCACAATGCAAGCTGGTAAAAATTTATTTCCTTCACTTTGCTGCAGACTTTTCTCACTTTTTGCCTTAGACAAGCTTCTTTCCACACTTCTCTTCTTCTTAAAATCGAATGATTATGCAAATGAGAGGTGAAATCAATTATAGAGGTGAGAAAGTCGATCTTTTTAGCAAATTTAATTGTTTCCTTCAAATTGAGTTTAAACTCAGCGTTTTACTTTACTTCCGAGTGGCAAGTTTTATCCTCAACGATCGTCTCCGGGAAAGTTTCCAAATTCGTCACCAGTTTAATAAAGCTCTTTTATCTTTTTTCCAATTTTGACTTTTCAAGACTTATCCTTTTGGGTGTTGGAAAATAAATGATTAAAATAATTAAAATAATTATTCTATGTGTCATTTCCAACCCGTTTGTTTCTATGGCAAATTATTTTTGTCCAAGGGAATTTTGATTTTTCAAAATTTTCTTGCCAATGCCTTAGGCGAATTTTATTTTCTCCAACTTTCTTGCCATAATTTCCATCGTCCAATTTGATTTGGCCATACTTTCTTGCTTTTTCCAAATTTATTTCGCCATTACCTTCTTTCGTCCAATCTTATTTGGTCATATTTTCTTGCCACAGGCGAAATTTTTTTCACATCTTCCTAAGTCGTTTGGCAAAATGTTTTAGACTTAGAAAAAATATTTCTATCTCTTCTAAGTATGGCGAAATTTTCAAGGGCTAAGCATACATTTTTTAAATCTCTCAAAGCCCATACTTAGGCAAAAACTTTTGAATTTTCCTCATTTCCCTAGATAGGGCGGACTTTGCTTATGTTTAGGCCATCAAATCTCAAGCTTAGGCGAACATCATTCATTTATTAGCCATCTCCAAAGGCGGACTCTATCAGATTTCTTGCCATCTTAACTTTGCCTTGGGGCGGACTTTAGCTTTTGGTATGCCATTTAAGATGTGGCTGGGCGGACTTCATCAAACTTGTTGCCATTTCACCCTATGCCTAAGGGCGGACTTTGTAACTTTTGATGCCACTTTGACTTTTTGGCTAAGGCGGACTTCATAGTTTTCCTTGCCATCCACACTTTGTCCAAGGCGGACTTTACCTCTTTTATTGCCACACAAGGGCGGACTTTGACCTGTGGCTTGCCATTCAGCACTTGACTAAGGCGGACTTTACTCATGGCCTTGCCATTGGAGGGCGGACTCCATTAAGTTCCTTGCCATTTCACCTTACTGGCTGAGGGCGGACTTCGTTAGTTTCTTTGCCATTGTTTTGTGAGCTTAAGGTTTTTGACAGTAACTTCTGAGTAAACTCCATACTTAGGCGAATTTCTCACAAATTTCAGACTCCTCCATGAATTTTCAGTCATACCCAGGCCACTTTGCCATGATCTCTCTCAAATTTCTTGATGAATTTTTAGATTTCTCATGAATTTCTCAGATTTATTGACTGGTTTTTCAGATTTCTCACCATTTTTCTGTGATTTATGAACACAATTTTTTCCAGATTTTTTAACTTTTTCTGTGATTTTCCAGAATTTCACCATGATTTCAAAAAATTTCGAATCAATTTTCTGAGAGTTTCGTTGATCTTTTCAAACTTCTGAGTGGATTTTTGAAACTCGAGCCCTTTCCAAATATAGAAACTTTCTAAAAATAGAAATTTTCCAAAAATAGCAACTTTCCAAAAATAGACCCTAAAAAATAGGGATCTCAGAATTGCCCAAAAGTGCCAAAAAAGTAGGTCCTAAAAAATAGGGGCCCGTGGTGAAAAACCCTAAAAACTGGGAGGTGTCGGAATTGACCGAAATGACAATCGATATCTTCGTCTCCCAGGCCTCCTAAGCATGATGGCGATGTTTGCACAGCGATCCAGGCTAAAACTCATTTGCTTGACTTCAGGTGACCATTCAAAATTCAGATTCAAAACCCCCAAAGGGAGAGCAGACAAAAACCAAGACGCAATGACGAAACCCTAAAAAGCAAAACACGAGGGTCCCCATTTGCAATGGGGCGAGGTGTGAATTAGGTCACAACACGTCCTCAAGGCGCAAGGAAAAATGCTCGAAATCCATGGTGATTCTCCTGATGTCTCGAGCCAATATAAATACTTGATTCAGATCGCCTTCCCGAGTGGGTAGGCCACAAACATTAAATTTAAATATTATTTTTAATAATTTAAATTTAATATTATTATTTATTATTTTAATATTATTATTTATTTATTTATTATTATTATTTTTAAATATTTAATCTTAGTGCTTAAAAACACCTTTGTAATCTTCCCTCCAAAACGATTTGAATTATTTGGGGACATGACATCTCAACAGCAACAAAAAGAGTGCTCGGCTTAGGAATAATGAAACGAAATGGCTCAAAAAATAATAATCTAAAAAAAATGGCTGTAGACATGGCCTCATCCAACAATTTCAACCTCAACACACCCACACACAAAGGCGCCTAAGACATGGTGATAGAAATTTTATTGCAATTCAACACGGGATAAATGTCCATCATAGTCACTCGTCCATGTGAGCATACTCGAAGCACATCCTCTGCCTCTCATAAAAAAAGTCTCCAATTCTTATGACTTCAGGAGTAACCAAAGATGTTGGAGTGTAAACACGATCCCTCCTAAAATGGTAACCATCAGAAAATTAACACAAGCTACCAGAATAATAACAATACATGGCTTCCAAGAAGTAGAACCTCCGTCCTGTGTAATAAATCGCAGTTATAATCCTTTTGAAATCTCAATGCATTGACAAATGGTAATAGCGATACAAGGAATAGAAGGATACGAATTGATTTTCAAAAAACCACGATTCACTTCAAGTCTTCAGACAATAACCTTGTCATAAACAAAGAGCCGCCCCAATATCACACCCTAACGTTCTTAGAAAAAAGTTATCAATAGCATATGTGAAAAACAATTTGAATGAATTCGGCATAAATTGTAGCCGCCCTTACACTTCAAATCTGTCAGACATAAAACAGAGGAAAGTTGCTTAGTTCCCTAGTGCACTCTAATTGTTCAGATGCTGGAAGATGATATCTCATATCACTTGTTTGTATCATAGAAGCATAAATCTGCAAAAAATCGCAGAAATCGCGATTTTTAAAAAATCGTGGGGGTTCCCGATTTTCTCCGCCTAAAAATCGCGATTTTTTGGGTTGCGTTGACCGCACCAAAAATCGTTGAAAATCGCGAAAAAATTAGGTTTAAATCGCGGAAAAATCGGGAAAAAAAGTCAAAAAATCGCGAACCCTAAAAAACATGATTTTTTGCATAAATATGAGTCGCGAATTGATTTTCTTCATGCCTTGCGACTTTGACACGCGAACATGCTGCAACTGAAGGTTTCGCTCTATTTTTTGGCCGCCATAAATCTACACGCGAGTTCTGAACGCCGTTTTTGCTGCTGACTGTGAAGACGCAACCAGAAGACGAGGCTGTGAAGACGCAACCAGAAGACCAGAAGACTAGGCTGTGAAGACGCGACCAGACTGAAGAGATTGTGAAGACGACCAGAAATCCTGATTTTTTGTCTATTTTCTATTTTCTATGTTTTTTTACGTTTTTTTTCAAACCCGATTTTTTCCCGATTTTTTCACGATTTTTCAAAAAATCCTGATTTTTTGGTTTGCCGATTTTTTCCCCAAATGATTTATGCTGCTATGGTTTGTATAGTCCTCTAATACAATTCGTTAAATTGTATGGCCACTAGCACTACATTCCCCACACTGTGCACAACATCCTAGATGTTATGATCAGGGTGTAATTCATAAGTTCTTTTTATTTCCAGCTGAAAAACAAGTTGCAGATTTAAAGCCGGTTGTGTGCAAAGATCCGCATTCCAGGGGTCTTCTCCAGTTCTTTCTTGTACAACATTCAGGTTTTGCTAACACTGTTCTGGCTGAACCCAAGAAAAATCAGCAAGTAGGATGTGCATTTCTCTTCTCTAATGCCACCCATGGACAACTTTTCCTAATATTACATGATATGTACCATTTTGTTCTCTGCTCGTTCATAAACATGAACAATTTAACTTGTTATGTTTTGTTAGTATGTTTGTACCTGACTGTGTTAATCACTTGTCAGCTCATGGGTACTTGCTAGGAACTAGACATAAGTGTTGGTCAACAGTTGTGTTCTATTTGGCAATCATCAGGTACTTTAATATGCTTCTTGTAGTTAGGGAAGCCAATCTGATTATATACACAGTCCTCACTGGTTTACATTTCATTGTACAAGCACTACCCTGGAATAAAGCAAATGATATTCATCTACGATTCTGTTATGTTCCATTTATATTGCAATTGGTAGTTTCTTTCAGCAGAGAGATCCTCCTTATCGGAAAGTACATAAGGAGATATCAATATTTTTGCACTGTGTGATTCCTGATCTACCAAGGAAAAGGATCTTCCAAACTCTTCCATTGAACTGTCATGTCACCACTGGTTTTGATGCCCATGTTCTTGAGAATAAAGTGGACCCCAGTAATGCTAAATTAAAAATTTAAGATCATGGAAATCAATTTCCAGTCCCATATCCGGAGAAGAAAATGAAGAAAATGCATACAGTTGAGATTACCGAGAGTGGTTACAGTGATAACTGATAAATCATACCCTCCGAAATCATTGTTTGTAAATAAACAAACTTCAGATGATGGAACTCAAGTTTCAGACCCATAATCCTGAGAAGAATAAGCATAAGCTTGAGATTATTGAGAGCAATTACAGTGATAAATCATTTCCTATATCATTGTTTGTAGAAAACAATGTCCCTAACTTTTTTTCAGATTATGAAAAAACCAGAAACAAGCTGTAGTATTTTACCTTTAAACAGAAAAAAAATTGAGTTCTATGTCGTCTTGGCAAGCAGATTGACAAAGTTAAATTGAGGTTTATATCTTGAACTTCAGAAATATTAAAACTTAAAAGTTATGTTAATTTTCACAGAAATATGTTTGTTACGATTTTCTGCTTCTATTTTGGCAATATCCAAAGGGTTGTGTATTTTTAACTTAAATTCTTAAGTATTTCCTTCAGAATTCTGGAAATCTCACCAAAATTTGCCAAGTCCACTGTATATGCCATGCCTGGGGAGAACAAAAGTAAAACTGAACCAAATGCAAACAATTTCAAAATTATTTCTCAACAATGAGTTAATGCATTAAAACATCTAAAATGTGTTGATATGCTTTGTCCCTCAGATCAAGAACTCGGAAAGGTTTACCTTTTGACCTTATAGATGAGCCTGAGTATAGACAAAGCTAAAGGACAACAAGAAGTGCACGGTTCTATCCTCCCACAACTGAATGCTTGACCCTAACAATGAGAGAAATAGAGTTTTCAATGGGGATGAAAATATGGTAAGGAGACTCGGTGCAAAATGAGCAGGACAATTTTGCACCCAACCTTGGAATTGACAAAAGCTCCCAAAAAACTCCACAATCTTTTCAAAATATAGAAGTATGAGGAATCATTTTTATGGTTATTTTAATTTTTTCCTTTTTTGATACTTGTTTTTCCTTTTTCTTGGCAATCTCCCTGTGAATCAGGTCTGCACACTCAGGATAACAGATTCAGCTTGTGACTGTCGCAGCAGCCAATGGAAGGAAAACATAAGAGTTTTCCAGTGCTTGGCTAGAGGGCAGACACCTCTATCATATAGCCAAGCATCATTGATCTGTATCTATAAGGAGAACTTAGACATATGGATATAAGGAAGAAACCTCTAGCATATAACCAAGCATTCTTAGTTCCCTAGTAGACATAACCCTTAGAGGATGAAGACTTAAGGACACCTGGGTTTGTTCCCACCACATCCCCCCTCCAGTCCTCAATGAGCACTTGTCCTCTCCCTGAGGAAAACATAAACCCAGTAGACTGAAAATTGGATAATCTGAATTTACCAAGAACAAGTGTAGTTCACCTTAATTCTTTTAGCATATAGACCAGATTGATTGCTATTTTACATCAGAAAAAGAAATAAGTTAAAAGAGTTGCCCAGAACAGAATATAAACTAGAAAAACTTCAGCAATATGAATTATGAAACGATACATTTAATATAGAGACTCCATCTCTGGGCCGATGTACACACCATTTATTAATAATGATTATAATGACTTGAAAAACCAAGTTATCATATACAGATGGATCTTAGTATGCCATGGAGTTGGCGTCATGGAACTACAAATTACATTTGCACTTCAGAATAAAGACAATTATTGGAATATTCCTTTTCAGTTTTCTCTATCATTGTCATGTAGAATATTGTATTTTTGTTTGAACTTTTTGTTTACAAACATTAATGAGAAATTAATGATTACATCAAATTTATGTAATGTTAAGTACAATTTAATAAGTAAACAGTTGTTTCCTTCAACATCCTCTTTTCCCTAGGACATTGGGAAACTTCTAAATGCCCCCTTTTGGTACCCTCGTATGTTTCCTCTATCCCGACCCCCTCCCCCTACCTTTCCTTGATGCAGGAGCATCCTTGGCTCAGGGCAATCTTGCATCACTTATAAATATGCAGTGTCAAGCCTAACTTGCACACTTCGCATTTTGTGGTAAATTATCTGCATGTAAGTGTTAACTTGCATCCATGTGATGTGATGTTTTGTTTTGTCTAGGCAGTTTTGGTATCCAGCACCTACTATCGATGTTGACATGCAATTGTCAGCCTTGCATAGACCCTCTTGGTTGCCGCATGTTTGTTCAAGTGCATCACATCCTGCACGCAATCTTCACTTGTGTCAAACTTGGTGTCAAGTTTCAACCTTGCTCTAAGCTCTTGCACTTTCACACACAAGTCCACACAGCCTGATTTGTAGAAGCACCTTGGAAAAATCAGTTGATGTCAAAACAGCTTCTGTCAAACAGCACCAATTAGATTTTTTGATGGCATGTAAGCTCTAGAAGGTCAAAAAATGCCAAGTTCGAACTTATTAAGGTATAACTATAAACGATTAGTCTATTTGCAGCTGGCACCCATGCTAATCAAATTTCCTCCTTGGCACACATTTATGGCAATGACTTGCATCATTTCCAAATGTCGGCATAATCAGATTTGATGTTGGCACTATTTATTGAGATATCTAGTCATTTGAAGGGATTTAGATTTCCAGGTTCAATTTTGGCTGGATCTTAGAGAGCATTTGATTCAGAGCCATTTGAGTGAAGTTCAAAATGATGGATCAACAAACTAATATAAGGGTTTTGGGTAGAGCTTAGATTGAAGTGATTGTAATGCAGAGAGAGAGTCTTTGTGCTTATTTCTGAAGGATTGGGTAGCACAATGATGACAGGATTCACATATTGGTAGCTCATTGTAATTCTTTTATTTCTAGACTTATATTCATTATTTGTCTTGTTCAATCTTCATTTTCTTTCTTTTGGCTTCCATTTGTGTGCTCTGTGCACCCTTTCACCAGTTGTTCATTTGACCTGAATTTGGCTGATGCAGCACTCCACTTACAAAAAGGGAGCACAGTGATACATAGATCTATATCTCCAAAACAGTTTGACGCATTTCCAGTGTCAGATAGGCACAAAAGCACCTCCTGCCTGTCACTCTTATTCTCTTTCTTTGTATAAATAAAATTTAATCATTTGTCCTCTGCATTGGTACAAATGGCTTGTGCTGCTAGTTTCTTATGAAGCTCAGGTTATACAAAATTATTTTTCATGTTTCTTCTTGAGCTTAGGCCATGCAAAAGAATTTTCATATCAGGAAACACAGACTACTTTAAACACCTTTGATCTTGAGTTCTGTTATATTGGATGTGTACCCAAGTATAGCAGCACTGTGTCGTTAGTGTTGGAATCATTATGTCCTAGGGTTCTGTTTCTTGTATTGTCCATAGATCACAGCTGCACTCTAATGGTAACTTTCCTTGTTAACGCTGCATCTGGTGCAGCAAAAACATTACAGCTTATTGGTGTTGATGTTACAGCTTCAGTCATATTCTGCCAGCTTGTTGATTATCCTTGATTGAATAAATTAAATAATAGCTCAAGCTATTTAATTTATAAAGTCTTCTATTTATGAAGAGGTGCGCCTTATTTAAATGGCATGAGTTCCTATGTGTGCCGACCTTTTCCCTATTGGTTGTGTCCAAATGAAAAGGCATCTTGATTATCATTGGAGGCCGACTCAAGACTTATGAAGAGGCACGTATTTCTAAGAGAGGCCGACCTCTTATTATTAGTTGTTTTGTTATCATTATTGCAGCCGACTTTGGTTTTGAAGAGTTACGTCTCTTCTATCATTTAATATATATATGACTTCATTGTTCACCATTTATCATCCATTCTATTCATTGTTCATCATTGGTCTAAGGCGCAAATTAAGAGAAAGGAGCAGATCAGTTCGGTTCATCATAGAAGGCTGAGTTGATCATTCATAGTTTATTCATTCACAAGTGCAAGTTAGAAAGAAGAGCAGATTGCGAATTCTATAAGAGAGCAGATTGTTACTTATTGAAGGCTGAATCTCTAATCAGCGAACTACATCTGTTTGCATCTGTATTTGCATCTGTCTGTGATGCTTCTATTTGGCCCTCTTATCGGCCTCTTGTAAAGGAGACATTTTGTGTTGACATTCAATATATAAGTGATATATTGTTGCTGGGTTTTTCTCCCTCAAGTGGAGGGTTTTCCCAGGGTATCTGTTGTGTTATTGTGTCTGATTTTGAATTAAATTTTTGTGCATTAAATCTGATCATAAAACTAACAATTGGCCCCGGAACATTATATTGGTCATCAGTTGTAATAAGTGGTTGTTATATTGGTTGATGCTTCAAACTTGCCCTTTGTTAATTCTATTGGGAATGGTGTTTGTTTTCAATCTGCCCGGTAAGGTTATTCAAACTGGTATTTGTTTGGAAATAAGTGATGTGGATTATGAACCAATAGCCAGAAGCTTGCCATTTGCAGTTCACCCTCTGGCAGTACAGAATTCCCCCTCTACTTACTAAACATTTGTTATGAAATGAGAGATTTATTTAGAATAAAATAAAATAAGGCACAAAACTCAGCAATTTTCAGAGATGAGCAAACACTCTTATGCTACTGTCGCTGGAAATGACCTGTATAAAATCTTCAAAATAGCTCTTCAAAAAAGTCTCTGTTAGAGAAAAAGAATTAGAGAATGTGAACAGCTGGATTGTCATTAACTTCATTTTCCAAACATAAAAGAAAAGTGGTGTAAAACAACAGCGATAGGTTTATTAAATTTCCTTAGTAAAATTAAAATACAGCAACTGCTCTATCATATGGAAATTGTTCCTCCAACAATTTGCAAACATGAAAACTAAAAATTGTATACTTACCAGACGCTTCTCTTTTTTGGCCTCACTCTTAGCCTTCAATTCAATAGCTTCTTCATCAAGCTTCTTTGCAATAAGTTTCTTATGTGCAGACAAAACAGGCCCCTGCAACACATTGAATGACAACTTGTAAAGAAACCTCATAATAAACCCCTATATGAATTTGAAATGAGCGAGTTCTCTTTCAATAGACAATTCATATGCATTCAAGAATCCACAATTCATCAAAGAGTGCTAAAGATTTATTTACATGATAGTCTTGAGTCTTGACACAATAATGACCTAAGTGGCTTACCTTATGCCAACGAATGCTGTTATATGCCCCAGGATTGCTTAAAATGTAGATTGTTACAAACGTTGTAAGGCAGTTATCGAGTGGTTGTGCAATTTCTATGTAATTTTTCATTTAAAAGTTAAAAGGAAACAACATGTGTTAAATTGCTAACACATAAAAATGATACAATCTCAGCTATACCTGTTAGCTTGGAAATAAGGCAATAACATAGGTTCATGGAGATTTGTCTATCAAGCCAGCCAGTCCTTTTCTACTAATTCTAGAGACTGAAATCCTTTACCAAGAGAGTCAGGGAATACATGGTCGTGGATGAAAGCACAGTTGTGTGGCTCACATTTCAGAAGCATGGTTCTAACAAGCTTTTAAAAAATTAAATACCCATCAAAGAAGCATAAGTGCTTGTGCATATAATGTACAAAGAAATTTTATTTTCATTGATATAGGCTTGAAAGTGAAGTTAGTGAACCATAATTTCATGCTGTCATTTACTGTAAGCCTTAAAGGTCAGGCCCCTTTATAACCAGTTGTCAGCATACCCCATGCTCAGGGTTTGAGTCTATTATCTTCATGAGGCACAAGGTTTTGGGAACCCTTAGAATTATTGCTACCAATTTGGAATAGGATTTGCCAGTAGGGCTATTTTTTACCCATAATTTGCAAAAAGAAATACAGAGTTGAAAACATAGCTGACAGTAATAAAGATAATTGATTAGTGAGGTTGAATTGGTTAGATTTTAGTTTCCAAATGAAACCCTAACTGGAACTATTAACAAAGGGTTCAATTATTTAGGCTTTATTTTCAATTTTCAGAGTTTTTACTTCTTAAAATTCCTTTTTTGTTTTTAAATCGTTTTGAAGTGAAAATGTCATTTTTTGGGGGCGTGCACTCTGAGTACCCCCAGGTATGACTGAGCAACCCCTGGGTACCCCCACGTATATCTCAAACATACCCATAATGCACAGGATGCATGCCTGAGGCACATCAGGGCCTAGACCTGGGCCAAGATATATTAAGGCCGGGTACAGGGGCCAGTCCCTGCACATCTGCTATCACCAGAATATTATTAGTGGACATGTGGCCTACCCATGGTTGGCCAAGATATGTCTATCAACCCAAAGAGTGGCAAGGCATATGCATGTATGTTTTAAATTCACCGCATCAGGTCCCTTAACAACCAATTGTGGTGAAACCTTGGTATGCTCAAGGTTAGGATGCTTGGGATAATTGTTTACCAGACCTGTGGCAAACATTACGTAAGGTAATCATCCCTCTCCCTCCCTCTAGCTACATCTTTTCACATTGCTCATAAAGATAATAGCTGAAGGAATAAACTGAGATGGCGTTACATATATACCACAAAGAGGTATTGTCAAGGCACAACTTTGAACATTTCTGGTAGCAGGCACATCATACATATGGTTGTCATGGCTATTATTATGGCAAGTATCCTCCAAGTAAGATCATGAATTGTTTTTTGCCAGCAGAGTAATTGCAATTCCCATCAACATTCTGTATAACCTTTGCAATGATTCAGTTACCTTAAAGAATTTTTATGCCACAAACAATTATCTTTTGAATGTCATGATTTGTTTTCTGCTAGCAAAGTAATTGTAATTCCCGTCAACATTCTGTGTAACATAGGATACATAACCCTTAAAATGATTAAGTTTCCTTATATAGTTTTTATATCACAAACAATTATCCTTTGAATCTCATAGTTGTCTTACAGAACTTTGATCCAATATTCTTATTGTACTAAATTCACTGAAAATTATACAGTTATAAATTAAAACCTTACATTAAATCAAAAAATCAGTTAGAAATAACCACTGGGGATTAAACCCATGGGTTTTAGTTTGATAAATGATGGGTACAATATTTAGTTCAAATGGGACTATTGTGCTTGCTTCTTTGCTAGCATGTGACAGTTCTATTAATATGCAGCAGTTTCTGAAGCACGCAAAAAACAACAATGTAACATTTATAAAGCTAAGGCCTCAACTTATATTATTTAATATTTATCTTCATCTTTCAATTATCTAAAAAAGAATGGGGCAGAGCATATTTTAAACTTTAGTTATTAGCTAAATGAGCATCAAAATATCAGACAACTTTACTAGGAAACCTATTTGCATGTAGTCTGGAATTTTTAATCAAATCATCAGGAAAACATTAGAACAATTCAGAATTCCAATAGCTAAAATTTCAGAACTCGTAAAAATGTTTGGTTCCCTAATCTATGTTTGTTCACATGTTCCTAGAGCTTCTTAAGAAATAAAAAACTTCAGCTCAGGCGAAATTAAAATGTCAAGAAATTCAAAAATGAATAAATAATCTCTAAAATGCTCTGAGAATTCTGATATCGTATAGAGAGCTCCTGGAAAAACTAGGGAAAAATTTAGGACCACATTTTCATGAAGCATTATCATGAGGACTGGTCACAAAGTATGTCCCAAAAACGTTTGTAAACTGCATAAAAGCTTGAAGTTTGTGTGCAGAAGTCCTCAAGCTTATACAGAGTTTATCCACATATCTCAATTCTCGAATCTGAAAAATACATAACCCTAATAGTTCCTGTAAATAATTTAATAAAAGGAAATAAGCATTCATTAATTTCGTTATAAAAAAAAGATGGAACAAATTTAACAAAATTCGAGTTACCAGTGCATCGTCTGGGACTTTCTTCTCCATAATTTTGGCAAACGCCGCACGAAAAGCATTCGAACCCTCAGCAAAGCGAATTCCCTTCTTCTCTCCATATCTACTGCTCCCGTCCTCATCTTCGTCCTCTTCACTACTTCCAGCATAACCTTCCTCTTCTTCTTCTTCTTTTTCTTCTGCAATAGTTATAGAAACTCCATTTGAGCTTCTAAAACCCTCGTCTTTCTCTTCTTCGCTTTCCTCCTCTTCTCCAAACAAATATTTATCTTTGCCAGAGATTTCGTTGATATTTTCTTGTTCAGACGATTCTTCTGAGTCTTGTTTATGGTTTACTGTTTTGGTTAAATCTGCAGTCGTTTTCTTTGTCTTCTTTTTGTATTTATGCTCTGCAGAGCGTTTGCGAGGATTCGATATCGCCACTGCTTGTTCAGTCATGACTGCTTTAACGACAAAAGCCCTTACTAAACCCTTGACAGAAAACTAATAATCCAATATCGTATGACCGGGTGAGTTGCTGTGATCTCCGACCTATATATTTCATTACACCTTTTAACTTAGGCTGTGATTCCATGGAGTGGGCTAGGTAAACTTTTTCAGTCCGCATTGTTGCTAATTTTAGTAGCCCTTCTAGAGTAAGAGGTTCATGGTTTGAGTTCTTCAGCTAGTATATTATATTTTTGCAATCAGTTTTGTTTAATTATTTATTAAAAATAAATAATTATATTTTTTAAAGGATGGACAAATTTTAGAAATGATAGATGTTTTTTTTTTTTATAAATTTTTTATACCTAAAAAATAAATGTCTATTTTAAATAAATTTCTTCATTGATATATTTTTATGTTTTTTTATTCAATATTTTTTTAATTTTTATTTTTATAATATTATAAATAAATGATTTTTCCATATAGATATATATAGAAATTCATTCATAATTATGTTGAAATCATTCTTTATATTAATTCTGATTTTTGTCATCCATAGAACATGTTAGAATGATGCAAAATCATTGAGAAAGATTGATCATTCAATAATTTTAACAATATAAAAAAATTAGCTAATATAAATAGATAATATCACTACTTTAAAAAGGTAATTCTTTTTTAGAAATCAAATTTATGCATTCTCTCCCATTTTTAAGTTATATTTTTTTTTCTAATGAATGAAAGAGATAATATCACTACTTTAAAAAGTTAAACTTTTTTAGAAATCAAATCTCTACTTCCATTCCTTTTTAATTTATATGTTTTTTCTAATTTCTAATGAAGCAAAAGATAAACATATAGATCATAAGAGTAGAGGGAGAAGGCGAGCTTTGCAAGTGGTGAGGGTTTGAAGCGACCTGTGCCAAGCTTCACTCGTGGGAGTGGGGGAGGCATGGCCCTCCTCCACGTAGGCGTTCCTCTTGGGAGTACGGATTATAGTGACCCAACATTATCGGGGTTAATTACCTTGTGTGAAACTTATTTTCTTCTGCCCTCACCCATCTGAGGCTTGTTGGGAGAGGTTGAATAATCATGGTTGGGGGTACGAATCCCCTTGATAGCTTGCCAAAAGGGCCAAATGGTGTTTCAAGTGGCAACATTCAGGCCAGGTCTTTCAAAGATATTGTTGCAAGCAAGGAGGTGGAATTTCCAGCTAAGGCCAAATCCATTATGCAAGTGAGCGAAGGTGGAGAAGATGGGGGATGCAGAAGAGGTAAGTACACCTTTGACTCTCGTAAAATTGATGTCATGATTCTGAATTTTGAATTAAGCAAGGCATTGTGTGAACAAGATAGCAAACTAAAGAAAAAAATTGCTTAGTACTAAGGGTTATGGGAGCGACAATGTGTGAAGGCTCTGCTCACGATGCAGCAAAGATTGATGAGGATGCAGGCAATGGCAAGTGGTGCATGCAGACCGACGCAAGGCACAATGGAACAACCAATGGCAAGAAGTGTTTGAAGGGCAAGAAGAAGACTAGCTGCTTAGAGGGAAGGGAAGGGAAGCATCGGTATTCCCTTCGCTCAACAGCAAGTTCTCAAGAATTTTTGTCGTACTATTTGCCTCTTGTATTGGAGTTTGATCATCAAAGTGTTGGTAGGGGCTTAGTTCATTTAGATGCTACTGCGGATATGACTACTTTAGAGAAATGCAAAAACAAGGCGAATCCTTATCATGTGTGAAGCGCATTCTTCTTGGATCAAATTTGGCTGGCTAACCCTAGCCCCTCTCCTCCTAAATCACCCCCGATTCCTATTGCAATTCCCAATTCAAAGACTGTGTTGCCCTCTGTCGGCATTTCCTACACTGTTGGTGATTCGAAGGTGGTCTTCATAGACGAACTCACGGATCTCCTTATCTCTAATGAGTGCATCAGTGAGATCTCTATGGATATTGGATCTCATTCTCTGATTTTAAGATTCATGTGTAGGCACCTCTTTGGACTCATTTTTAGCCTGGGCTAGAAAATCTTGGAGTGATCTCCCCCTTCCTTTGATCGAACCTCTGGATTTTGTCTTTTTTCTGTTCTCCTTCAATTTTATTGAAGACTGTAATTTTGTGGTGCAGAACGGACCATGGTCTTTTGGAAATTTTGGCATTTTTTGAACACCTTGGAATCCCTTCTTTGATCCATCCACTACTAAGATTACAAATATTCCTCTTTGGATTAGGCTTTATGATAGGGAGGGTGTTGTAGGAATCAATCACAAATTCCTACTCTAGGTCTTGCTTGCAAGACCTCCTTGATGTTTTGCTCCACCACTCTAACCTATAGGACCCTTCTCATGTTTAGGTACCCTTGGTTCTCCTGGCCAACCCCACTACCATCACAATTCAGCCTACCAAGACAATCTTGGTGCAATGTCTCCAACTCTTCCTTAGCCCTTAATCTACCCTAAAGGCTAACCTATCCTCAACACTCAATTAGATCTTTCCAGGGGTGTAGAAATGTCTCCAATAGCTTCAAACCATCCTCCTAGGGTTATTGAAGGTTCACCAAACTCCACCTTTCCATCGCTTTCAGCAAACCCTCATTTAGGTTTAGAAAGGCTACTAGCCTAGGAGCCCCAATTAGGTCTCCACCTCCAAGAAAACAGGTCAGTCCTTGAAAGTTTCCCAAAGAACATAGGATCTTTCCTTAGGTTTCCTGGTCCATGTGCCTATCTCTCAAAGATTTTTGGGGTCTTGGACCTTCACTGTCCGTACACAGGTGTAACCCTTAAATTGCACAGTTTGGCCTTTTAAAAGCCATTTCCTGACCACACAGCAAACTATCAGCTTATTCAACCATCAAACAGACTGATGAAGCCTTTTCCTTCATTCCAAGTCTTTGCAAGGCATCTATTTACCTCTCCACACTGTGCCTTGATAGGGAAAGGTCGCCCCTGCAAACCAAGTGCTTTGCACTAACTGTCTTTCCTAGCCGAGCACTGTCAAGCTCACCTAGGAGAAGACTTTCTCCATGATTCCTTGACTTCTACAGACTCCTAACCCTAACCTATTTATAGACATGGAGCCTAGCCACATTCTCCACAAGCTCGTACACTAGGTACAGTGGAAATGTGAGCTAAAACCCCATTTTTTACAGTCTACCAGTCAGAACAGCCACTAAAGAAAAAGTCAAAGTAATTACAAGAAAGCTTGAAACGAATAACCTAACTATCTACTATTCCAAACAATGCTTGAAAGAAAAGTTCAATACATCCTACTCTATTCAAAATGCCATGATCAATCCATTAACATACTAATTCAAACAGAAACAAAATAGGAAATGCATACTAAAATATCACTATTTTCTTGATTTCAAAACTAATTACAAACTTGAATGCTTCCAACCTCAATTCCATGTCGAGGTCCTCTTTAAATATGGCCTCTAAAATAGTTAAGCTCAGCCTTAACCACTCCTTGGCCACTTGTATGCTAATCCTATTATGGAAAAGTTGTAAAATGGAACACTTTGCAACTTCTTGCCAATTTCCTAGAAACTGAGTAAAAGGACTCAAAATCTCATGAAACCTTCCAAACATCATTCTAATGATCAAATTTAATCCCAAGCTATCTCATATATCCAATGGTCAACATGACCTTCATGGTAACATACTAAAGATAAAAATTCAAAAACTAGGTTGCCTAATTGCCTAGTGTTTCCTAGTGTTCCTTAGGTGCTCCTGCACCATTCTCCCCCTCTACACAAACACTAAGGAACGTGAGGAGAGATCAGTGATTCCTCAATTCCCTACTTCTTGAACTAGGCTTCCTCTACCCATGTAGCCTCAGATTCATGTTTGTTCTTCCATTTGATAAGATGCACCATGTACACCTTATGCCTTGTAGATTTCTTCACTCTTGACTCCAAGATCCTCTTTGCTTGTAGCTTGTCTGGAGTAGGTAAGGCTATGTTGCTTACATCCTTGAAGATCTCCCTACTATTCTGATCTAAATCACTGACTGATCCCTTATATCTGATCAAATCAGCTACATTGAACACTGGTGAAATCCCTAAATCTGCAGGTAACTCCACCTTGTATGCATTTTTCCCATACTTGGCTAACACCTTGCATGGTCCTACTCTTTTCATCTACAATTTGGTTGATGTACCCTTCTGTAACCTGGATTTTTTGAGGTGAACCATGACATAGTCTCCTACTGTAAATTGCAAATCTTTTCTTCTCAAATCTACCTTATCCTTCAACTTTTGTGTAGCCTTGGTGACTGTCTTCTTTACCTACTCCTGAATCTCTTTCATGGTCTGAGTGAAGTCCTCTGCATGTCCACTCCTATGCTCCATATCTCCAATATCTTTGAGTTCACACACACCTCTTGGGTGCATCCCATACACTATTTCAAAAGGACTCTTCCCTGTAGTCATGTTCACCCTATCATTGTATGCATACTCAGCCTGTGATATGACCAAGTCCCATGTTTGTCCATACTCTTTGGTTAGGCATCTGAGAAGGTTACCTAGCACCTATTAACCACCTCTATTTTCCAATTGGTCTGAGGATGGTAAGCTGATCCAAAAGACAGATTGGTACCTAATTTGCTCCATAGAGTCTTCCAAAAATGACTCATGAACTTCACATCCCTGTCTGATACAATGCTCAAAGGCAATCCATGGATCCTTACAATTTCCTTGAAGAAAAGGTGAGCAATGTAGCTAGCATCATGTGTGGTCTTGCAAGGGATAAAATGACTCATTTTGTTGAATCTATCTACCACCACATAGACACTATCAAACCCTGTCTTAGTCTTAGGGAGTCCTACAACAAAATCCACACTAACACACTCCCATGGTCTGTTGGGAATGGGTATAGGTTGATACAAACCTACATTGCTAGCTCCCCCTTTGGCTTTCATACAAACTACACACTACTCCACATACCTCCTAACATCCCTTGGCAACTTGGGCCAATAGTAGAACTTTTGCACTAGTTCCATTGTCTTGTTGATACCAAAATGACCACTAAGACTACCATTGTGCTTCTCTTGGATAAGATTCTCTCTCATAGAACCTTTTGGAACACATAACTGATTTCCCTTGAATAACAATCCACTTTGCAATGTATACTCCGAGTATTGACTATGAAAATGATTCTCAAAGTCATAACATACCTTGTCTGAGAAGTCTTCATCTTCACCATAGAGATCCTTGAAACTCTCTATTCCAATGATCTTTAGTTGTATCTCTTGCACTGTCAGCAATCTCCTGCTTAGTGCATTTGCCACCTTGTTCAACTGTCCCTTCTTGTGCTTGATGGTGAAGGTAAAAGCTTGAATGTACTCCATCCATTTCAAATGTCTATTGCTCAACTTCTCTTGGGTGTTGATATAGCTAAGTGCCTGATTGTCAGTAAAGACCACTAACTTTTTAGGTAGGAGATAATGCCTCCACTTCCTAAGTGGCTGCACTAAAGCATACAGTTCTAGGTCATAGGTAGAGTACTTTGTCTTAGCTTCACTGAGCTTTTCACTAAAGAAAGCTATAGGCCTACCCTCATAGGTAACAAAAGTATAGGTTGAGTTGCCACTTCTTGTTTCAGTTTCTCAAAATCTTTCTCAGCTTCTTGAGTCCACTTAAACTTAGTTTTTAAACCTCCTTTGATTGTATCTAGGATTGGTGCACATATGCCACTAAAGTTCCTTATGAATTTTCTATAAAACTAAGCTAATCCATGAAAACTTCTTACCTCTGTCCCTGTGGTTGGTGTAGGCCAGTTTGGGATAGCTTCCACCTTGCTTGGATCCATCTTCAATGATCCTTGAGATACTACAAACCCCAAATACACAAGCTCTTGTTTGAAGAACTCACACTTCTCTAGGTTGATGGCTAACTTTTCTTCTTACAATATTCTAAGAACCAACTCCACATGCTTTAGGTGTTCTTCTATTGTCTTACTAAAAATGAGTATATCATCAAGGTATACTACCACAAATTTCCCTGTAAAGTCTTTGAGCACTTCATTCATGATCCTCATGAATGTGCTAGGGGCATTAGAGAGGCCAAATGGCATAACTCTCCACTCATACAACCCATCATTTGTCTTAAAAGTTGTCTTCCACTCATCTCCATCCTTGATTCTGATCTGATGGTATCCACTCTTGAGATCCAACTTGGTGAAGTATTGAGCTCCCCCAAGACAATCCATCAAGTCCTCAATTATAGGAATAAGGAACCTATACCTAATTGTGATTCTATTTATAGCCCTAGAATCAGTACATAATCTCCACTTGCCACCTTTCTTAGTTGTTAAGACCACTGGTACTGCACATGGGCTGATGCTCTTCCTAATCAATCCTTGATCCAATAACTCCTGCACTTGTCTAGCTACCTCTAGGTTCTAATCTGGTGTAAGCTTGTAGGCTGCTTTGTTTGGCAATGAAGCCCCTGGTATGAAGTCAATTTGATGACTAATGGCTCTCTTTGGAGGTAAAGATGCAGGTGTCCCATCACTCACTATATCTTTGAACTGCTCTAACAATTCTTGGACTACTCCGGGTATGACTTTTTTTTAACCTTGTCTTCTTCTTTAGGTTGTAACATAACCACATATCCTTCACCCCCTTGATGTAGGTTGTTAAGGAACTCTTTACCACTGCTCAACAAGACACTAGGTGTCTTTGACTGTCCTTCTTCCTCATCTGATAGTGATTGCAACTTAAATGTCTTCCCATCCTTCTTGAAAGAAATGGTGTTCTCTTTCCCATCATACATGGCACTTTTGTCATATTGCCATGGTCTGCCCAATAGTAGATGGCATGCATCCATGGGTAGCACATCACAGATCAACTTATCCTTGTACCCTCCAATGGAAAACTCCACCGTTACTTGCTCATTAACAAGAACACTCTGCCCTTTGTTCAACCATGTTACTTTGTAGGGGTTAGTGTGGGTTACCTTCTCCAATTTCAACTTCCTTACTGCCTCTTCTGAGATGATGTTATCTGTTGAACTTGAATCCACAATAACCTTACACACCTTACCAAGTATTTTGCATCTCACTCTAAATAAAGCTCTTCTTTGTTTTGGCTCTTCCTTGACCGGTTGTCTGATCAAAACTCTCCTAAACATCAGATTCTCCCCCATTTCTGATTCTATGTGACTGACCTTTGGTGGTTTAGTACCCATGGTGTCCTCTTGTGCATATGCCACTCTCTTCTTAGTATTTGATGAAGATGCTTTCTCCGAGCACCTATAAGCTGGATGTCCTACTTGTCCACAATGGTAACACTTCATATTAGCAAAGTAAGAATTGCTCCTGCCTGCTCCTCTTCCTCTATTTGAACCTCCTTGAGGTCCTCTACCTCTGTTATATCCTCCTCTAGAAGTTGTTTCACCTCCATGCTCTGTGAGTTTAGACTCTCCTTGGTTTTTTTGTTCAGTCCCTCTACCTTGGTATCCACCTCTATGTCCTCTTTGATCTCTGCCTTTGCCTCTACTCTTAGAAGTCTGATCTTGTTTCCTCTTGCTTCTTTCCTCAATCTTTATAGCCAATTGGTAACATTGGTGTACTGTCTTGGGACTTAGAAGATTCATCTCCTCTTGAATGTTCCACTTCAAGCTGTTAAGGTACCTAGCCACCTTGAGACTTTCATCCTCTATCACATTAGACCGCATACAAAGTTTTTGGAACTCCTCAGTATAAGTTTTCACATCTTGGTCTCTTTGCCTCAAGCTCCATCTCTTCTTATGCAACTGTATTTCATAATCATCTAGAATGTATGCTTCTCTCACTTTGGCAACCATACCTTTCCAAGTTGAAATAGGCTTCTTTCCTTCCTTTCCCTCTCTGTTTGAATGAACTTCCACCATGTCAAGGCCACCTCTTAATCTTGATTTGGCCACCTTTACCTTCTGTGCTTCAGTGACTCCATCACATTCAAAATGGTTTTCCATTCCCTCTATCCAATCTATGACTAGATAAGCTTCCATTTTTCCACTAAACAGTGGTATGCCTTCAAGTGCTTTTCCACTCAAAGCCTTCAATGCCTTTAAGAAAGGCTCTTCTTTCAAAATAGGGTCAAGTTCAAGGATCTTGTCTTTCTCTGCAACCTCTTCTTTCTTTGGTACCCTTCCTTCAACTTGCACATCATTCAATGCTTGTTCAAGTTGGTCTATTCTTTCCCTTAATAGCCTATTGTATTCCTCCTGTCCTTCAACCATCTTGGCCAATTCTACATTTTTCACCATGATGGTAGAACCACTAGATTCAAGGTCTGACATACAAGATTCTTCCCAAATCTTTTGCTCGCTCTGATACCAATCTGATAGGGAGGGGGTTGGAGGAATCAATCACATATTCCTGCTCTAGGTCTTGCTTGCAAGACCTACTTGGTGTTTCTCTCCACCACTCTAACCTATAGGACCCTTCTCATGTTTAGGTACCCCTAGTTCTCCTGGCCAACCCCACTACCAATACAATTCAACCTACCAAGATAATCTTGGTGCAATGTCTCCAACTCTTCCTTAGCCCTTAATCTGCCCTAAAGGCTAACCTATCCTCAACATTCAATTAGATCTTTCCAGGGGTGTAGAAATGTCTCCAATAGCTTCAAACCATCCTCCTAGGGTTCTTGAAGGTTCACCAAACTCCACCTTTCCATCACTTTCAACAAACCCTCATTTAGGGTTAGAAAGGCTACTAGCCTAGGAACCCCAATTAGGTCTCCACCTCCGAGAAAATAGGTCAGTCCTTGAAAGTTTCCCAAAGAACATAGGATATTTCCTTAGGTTTCATGGTCCATGTGCCTATCTCTCAAATATTTTTGGGGTCTTGGACCTTCACTATCCGTACACAGGCGTAACCCTTAAATTGCATAGTTTGGCCTTTTAAAAGCCATTTCTTGACCACACAACAAACTATCAGCTTATTCAACCACCAAACGGATTGATGAAGCCTTTTCCTTCATGCCAAGTCTTTGCAAGGCATCTATTTACCTCTCCACACTATGCCCTGACAAGGAAAGGTTGCCCTTGCAAACCAAGTGCTTTGCACTAACTGTCTTTCCTAGCCGGGCACTGTCAAGCTCACCTAGGAGAAGACTTTCTCCATGATTCCTTGACTTCTACAGACTCCTAACCCTAACCTATTTACATAAATGGAGCTTAGCCACATTCCCCACAAGCCCGTACACTAGGTACAGTGGAAATGTGAGCTAAAACCCCATTTTTCACAGTCTACCAATTAGAACAGCCACTAAAGAAAAAAATAAAGTAATTACAAGAAAGCTTGAAACGAATAACCTAACTATCTACTGTTCCAAACAATGCTTGAAAGAAAAGTTCAATACATCCTACTCTATTCAAAATGCCATGATCAATCCATTAACATACTAATTCAAACAAAAACAAAACAGGAAATGCACACTAAAATATCACTGTTTTCTTGATTTCAAAACTAATTACAAACTTGAATGCTTCCAACCTCAATTCCATGTCGAGGTCCTCTTTAAATATGGCCTCTAAAATAGTTAAGCTCAGCCTTAACCACTCCTTGGCCACTTGTATGCTAATCCTATTATGGCAAAGTTGCAAAATGGAACATTTTGCAACTTCTTGCTAATTTCTTAGAAACTGAGTATAAGGACTCAAAATCTCATGAAACCTTCCAAACATCATTCTAATGATCAAATTTAATCCTAAGCTATCTCATCTATCCAATGGTCAACATGACCTTCATGGTAACATACTAAAGATAAAAATTCAAAAACTAGGTTGCCTAATTGCCTAGTGTTTCCTAGTGTTCCTTAGGTGCTCTTGCACCACTTTACAATTTGCCTCCCATTATGTGAACTCTAGATCTCACTAAAAATCTAATCGAGTAGGTGGGTGTTTTTATTGAGATTGATCCAACAAAGGTTGCTTTTGCTTGCAGATTCACAAGGGCATGTGCTTTAGTAGACATTTCCAAGCCTCTTCCCCACTCCATTCATATCCACTCTTACATGGATACCTAGACTCAGTTTTTGAATTTTGAAGGGATCCCCTTCAAGTGTTGCCATTGCAATAAAATGAGACACAAACTTGAGCCTTGCTCTTCTAAGTGTCCATCTGGTTTGAGATATATTTGTCTCAAAAAATGGGTTAAGAAGTTTGGTGAAATAGATGTTGATTTTATGTAGCAAAATCATGGGAAGTTCTTTTCCCCTAACTCAGATCCAATGTTTGTTTCAGAGCCTCCTTTAGCTACCACCTCCCCCTTGTGATTGATTCGGTTCCCAACAATGCTGATGTATTTCCACATGATCTGAAGGAGGCTAGCTTTGATTCGGATGGCACTTATCCTTTCATGGAGGTTCTAGAAGATAATTTTGATCATTTTGATAATGATTTAGTTTTGGTTCCTCCATCGAGACTTGGGCTTATTTAAAGGGATTATAGCAAAATCAAACCACATTGTGGGACTACGAGGAAGAAAGGGTGGAAAATTGATGGTGAGAAACTCCATATTGAAGGAATGGATGTTGTGGAGGGAGGCTCTTAGTGGACTATGGAGGCTCTTCTTTCTCACCATGGCAAAAAATCCTAGTTTATTTTAGTTCTGGATTTAACGTCTATTGTGTTTCGTAATTGGGCTCTCCTTTGACTCTTTCTAGGATTAGCACTCCTCTTTCTCTCCATAGCTCTTCTTAGGTCTTTCTTCTCTCTTCTTGAGATCTCCCTATCTCTCTTTTATTCTTCTTCTTAGCCTAGCTACCACCTCCCCCTATGGTTGATCTGGTTCCCACCAATGTTCATGTATTTCCACATGATTTAGAGGAGGTTGACTCTGATTCAGATGACACTTATCCTTTCATGGAGGATCTAGAAGAGAATTTTGATTGTAATGGCTGCTTTTGCTTGCAGATTCACAAGGGCATGTGCTTTAGTAGACATTTCCAAGCCTCTTCCACACTCCATTCATATCCACTCTTCCATGGGTAACTGGACTTAGTTTTTTAATTTCGAAGGGCTCCCCTTTAGGTGCTTCCATTGCAATAAAATGGGACACAAAGTTGAGGCTTGCTCTCCTAAGCGTCTATCTGGTTTGAGATATATTTGTCTCAAAAAATGGGTTAAAAAGTTTGGTGAACCAAATGTTGATTTTATCTAGCGGAATCATGGGAAGTTCTTTTCCCATAACTCAGATCCAGTGTCTGTTTCAGAGCCTTCTTTGGCTACCACCTCCCCCCTGTGGTTAATCTAGTTCCCAACAATGTTGATGTATTTCCACATGATCCGGAGGAGGTTGGATCTGATTCAGATGGAACTTATCCTTTCATGGAGGATCTGGAATAGAATTTTGATCATTTCGATAATGATTTAGTTTTGGTTCCTCCATGTTGAAACTTGGGCTTGCTCAGAGGGATTGTAGCAAAATCAAACTAGATTGTGGGACTGCGAGGAAGAAAGGGCATAAAAATGATGCTAAGAAACTTTGTATTGAAGGAATGGATGTTTTGGAGGGAGGCTCTTAGTGGACTATGGAGGCTTTTCTTTCTCGCCATGGCAAAAAAGCCTAGTTTATTTCAATTCTAGATTTAATGTCTGGTGTGTTTCATAATTGGGCTCTCATTTGACTCTTTCTGGGATTAGTACTCCTCTTTCTCTCCATAGCTCTTCCTAGGTCTTTTATTCTCTCTTCCTAAGATCTTCTTGTCTCTCTTGTATTCTTCTTCTCAACCTAGCTAGCCTTGTATTCATTATTTTTTATGATTTATAAAAAGAAAACTCTTATGAATCAAACAAAAAAGATAGAAAACTAAAGAATATAGGTATTTTTCTGGCTATTGTGGACATTAACAAGGTCCCAACGAGGAAATATAAGGATGAGTGGTTGGCTAATGTGTGGGGTAAAAAATTAGGGATTCATTTTTTATACTATAGAATGATTCAAAGGGGGTTATATGTTATTTCCCTCACAAACCATGAAATGCAGAATAAAGCAACAAAAAAAGTTTTGCAACATAGGAAAAAATATTTTTAGGGCATTGGCTTGGTCATAGAGGCTTTAAATGAAGAAACCTTGGCTATGTCAATCCCTAGATGGGTGGTGGTGAGGAATGTGTCACCACAAGTCTAGAATTTTATACCTCTTTTGTCGGAACCCTATGGAAGGGTCCTCATAATAGACAATACAAAATTTGCATTACCTCATGTAGATGTAAGGATTTTAGTATCTATTTACCTCAGGATAGACATACCAAATGCCCTATTGTTGAAATTGGATAATGGTAATGCTAATTGTGGCATAGAGGTGCTCGGAGGTTTGAACGTGTGCTACCTCTATCAGAAGGAGCGACACATAAGAAGAAATTTTCTGCTAATTTCCAACAGAATCCTTGGTGTCAATCCACCTACGAGAGATAAAGAAAAAGTGTCAGCTAGGGAAGAATCTCAAAACCCTAGTGCATATTCTAATTGTTAGCCTATTTTTACCTATGGTTTAAACAACCTTTAATAACACATTCTTGAAATTCAATAGGTTTTAAGTCTAAAATTTCCTTGACATTTTTGTTTAAAGGGGCTAGATTTATTAAAGTCATGACAAAATCTCATAAAGCTTCTAAATTAAAAGCTAAAAGGTTAAGAAAATAATTTTGCTTAGTTTTGGGTGCCAAATGAAGGCTTGGTTATGAAAGCTCAAATAAAATGTAGATAAGGAAAAGACTAAGTCTTAGGTGCCAAAGCAAAAGGAGAAAATTTTCATTTATGGTAGCCCACATTGAAAGGAAAACTTTAGGTTTTTCTTTTTCATGAGCATTCAAGGCACGTTGCAAATTGAAGAAGTCCTTCATTCAAGGCCATGTTGAATGCATGGAGGTTGAGAGATATCTGACATTTAAGGAGTCTAGGAAAAGAAGGGAAGTTGCAAGGCACATTGTAGACTAAGGAAAAAGGATGGAGGTTAAGAAGTTAAGGCAGTTGTTAGTTCTCTCCATGTTGTAAAGGCTCATGAGTTAAGGAGGGAACGTTCAAAGTTCTTGCAAGGTAAGCCTATAGGGTCACCATTTTGTTGGAGTTTTAACTCTTTTCAAGGTTTAAAGTTGCAAGGTCCTTTTATATCTTTCAAACCTTCTTTTTGGTCATACCATGGAAGTGTTTAAGAAGAATGCAATTCCATAAGAGAATAGGATATACATTTTATCTTTTATTCTTACATTTCTTGTGCAAGCCCTATTGTGTATTAAGGGGTAATTAAGGGAGTGATATTATGAAGAACAAGATCACAAAGGGGTAGATAACCACTTTCACTGTGTAGATGTAGTTGAGTGTTCAAGAGAGTCACCTAACTGTAGGTCACAGTCACAAGTGAAACTAGTAGTCAAATAGATTAAGGACAGTCATTAGAATACATACAAGGTAGTGAACACAACATAATGTAGTAGCATTCTATAGGTGTGCCATATTCTAAAGGTCAAGAGAGAGGCAGGATTACCAAATTCATGTTAGCATTTAGAGAGGTAGATCACATAGATGATGCTCCAAAGGGAAAGTGCTCCCAATCAAAGCCAATGGTTTGCAGAATACTCAGAATCAAAATAATGACAGTCCTTCAAAGAAATGGAATATCAAATGACAAGGGAAAAATGAGTAGAGATGTATAGGATATTGTAGTCTTAGTGACTAATATATTTTGTAATCTAGCATTATTTTGTAGTACAATGCTTAGTCATCCATCCATATTAGCCATTAACATTTGAGTGCAGGAATTAGGATTTGTATTTTCAACTAGGCTAGTAAGTGAGTAATAGAGATGCTCATTTGTAAAACCCATTAGCAAATGCTTTAGGTTACATTCATATGGATCCAAAATTATGATGGAGATATTGAAATCAACTTGCAATAATAGGGATGGATTGTGTAGTAGAAGCCTCAAAAGGATTCAATTGACATTGCATCAAATGTAGGAAATAGGAGACAACGGTTTTAATCAAGCCTTTGAGATTGGTGTTTTTTGAAATTGGAGAATGGTCAGTTGCCAAGGAGGAAACACCCTAAAGAGAGGGCCATACTGATGTATTTTGCAGTGTGTTAGTCTACAAGTAATGCTGGTCTTTCCATTGTTTCCACTGATTTTGATGAGGCAAAGAGCTTGTGTAATGTCCCCATTTTTTATGTCCTCTTTTGGATTAATCTGGTTTTGATACACTTGGTATTTTTAGTAAGTGATATATTTAGTAACTGATCTGGTAGGCAGATCCATGTAGGGTTTCTTGTTCAGGCAACGAGTGGAAGCTATCAATTGAGCTTCATGTCGTGTACTACTATTTTTGTGGGGGTTTTTCAATGTTTCGGGTGTGGATTTCTATTTTTAGTAGGGCCAGTATGGTGCTCACTGTCCACAATGAGTCTTGGAGCTAATCAATATTTCTCCAATTGAGCTTTGGGGATGTCACTTGCTATTTTTAGTACTTACTAAAAATAGTAAGTATATTTTGGGTAAACTAGACCAAGTTAAGCTAGTCTCAACAACACATATTATGTCGATATAAAGTTGCTAAGGTTAAATCATTTTAATATTTGATTAATGCTTTGAAAAGTGGACTATTATAAAGTGACTTTATATTTAATTATTGAGGGTCAAAAAAGGGACATAAAAGGACCTTGCCACCTAGTTTTATGACTTTAAGTTGTTTTAAAGCAACTAAAATGCAGAAGGCTGACTAAGGTGAGGTCGCCCAAGCAAGGTGATGAGGTAAAAATTAAAATGAAAGGCCAATGTTTTGTGTAAAATCTAATTTAAATCAAATAAAGAAAATGTTGAGATGTAGATTTTAGGGTTTAGGGCTTTGGTCACCCTAAGTTGGAGAAGAGACTAATAAAAGTTCATTTTTGAAGCTCATTTGCTTATGTTGGAGTTGACTCCTTACATAGATGTTGTTGGTATTGTACCAGAAGGTCTGAGAAACAGATCTAAGGCTAGTTTTGTTAGTGAAAGACTTGCTCAAGCTGGTGAATGGTGGTTTCAATTAGGAATCACATCCTACCAAAAAAGAATGAAGAATTTCCAGTTCTTTTGAGATTTTCAGTTTGGGTTTGGTGTGGGATTGTTTTATGTTAGTGTGGCATGGTTTTCTTGATGATATTGGTGTGTTTTAAATCAATTTCTAGGCACAACATTCATGGACCAGAACTCACATATTTTCTCATAACTCATAAATGGATTAAGCTTTCAAAATGGGTATTGATTCAGTGAAAGACTCTTCTCATGGTGATTCCATCAAGCTATTGTTTGAATTTTTTGAAGTTGAAATTGACTTTTAAGGTCAAGTCAACCTCTTGAGGGACAACACCCTTCTCTGGATTTTCCTCTTGCCTAGATGACCCTTGTAGTAGGTGATTGTTTAGTGATTTCAAAGCCAAAGGAAGGATGACCCAACCCATCTTTCTTTTGATCTTGTGGACTCAACTCTTGGTGATAAACGAGTTGCTTGTAGAAGATATAATTTGTTATCTAAGAGCTTTAACAGGTTTGATTACATTATTTTCTAAGTTTGTAATTGTTTCACAAGACTGTAATATTTTTTCTATCCAAATCAGTCCATTGTGAGTTTGAAAGTATTCTATTCAAGGCATATCTTCCTTCTATTTCATGTTCTTGCATTATGTTCTCATGCTATGTCAAAAAATATGAAAAAAGAAAAGAAATCCAATGCATAAACTCTCTCTCAAGTAAACAAATCAACAAGTCAAAAAACTCAAAGTGCAAACAAGGAAATGGGGAAAAAACAAAAAAAATTGGGGTTGGTCATTATAGTGGTATCAGAGCACTAACCATTATGCCAGCTAGTGGGTGATAGAAATCTATGAGCATTACTGATCGAGAAAGAAGGTACCAAGAAAACATGGGTAAAAGAAGAGAAGATGATAAAAGAAAGATTGGTAGGAAAGATCATATGATGCAACTCTTGGATGCAATGGTTAGAGGTCAAGAAAGAGCAACCCAACATGCTCAAGAAACCAATTAGCAACTTGCACAATTGGTGCAAAGATTGGATTGTTTGGGGAAAAATAATGACGTGGGACAACAAAAGGCATCCAATCAACAAAATGGAGAGATGGTGAGAACCCTTATGCTAAATTTTCCACCGAGAATAGAAGCACTAGTTGAATTCACTTTAGTTGAGTAACAAGAATCGTTTAAAAAGGATTGGTTAGTTGTAGAGCCCAATTTCTAGTATGACTTACCACTTTGGGATTATATGGATCTCAGGATGAGGCATACACCCAATAGGGGCAATAGAGAATATCAAAAAGACTTTCAAAGGGAAGATGGAAAACTCAACATTCCTTACTTTGATGGGTCTGGTGAGATTTCACCAAGAGAATGGGTTCAAAAGGTGGACACATACTTCAATCTAAACTCCATGTCTGAGAAAGAAGCCATAAAATATGTTGCTATGCACCTTAATGGAGTTTCACACAAGTGGTGGCACCATTGGAAGATCATAATGGGGCATGCTCAAATTACTTCTTATACTAAGTTTACTGAGAGACTTGTAGAGAGGTTTGACAAGAAGGAACTAGAACTTCATTCTAGGGAGGTGGCAAAGTTGAGACCTCATACATTCAATGAAGAGTAGGTGGTTGAAGACAAGTTCACACTAGAAAAATCAGATGAAGTGGTTGCTTTGAAGCTTGAAGAATGTGTGACGAAGCCTCAGGATGACTATTTGGTCATGCATGCAACTATTGTAGATGAGGTTGTGCATGAAGGAATTGATGAAATAGCTACCTTGTATACTCCCTTAGAGCTATCCAATGAAGTTGAGATACCTTTATATGATGGGCATGAGGAAAACAAGAGAGATGTTTTTGAATCAACTAATAATGATTATTCTTTATCCCATGTGGGTAATGGTGACATAGGTGGCTTTGTGTTGGACTTCCAAATCAAGCCTATGGAGAAAGATGATTATGATGATTTCATTGATTATGAGTTGGACAGTGACTTATTCAGAAAGGAAACTACTCAAGAGGAGCACAATGAACATTTACTCACTAAACAAAGTGATCATCCTTTTTACACTTGGGATCCGGGTGTGTTGGCACCTAAGTATGACAAGGATCCACATTGGGATGAATTCCTTTTTGATTGTAATGATTTCCTTACTTCATCCCGAGAGCCATGCATAGAGGATGGCATTAATAGTGATGTTTTCAATCTTGAGAAGGAATCTGATTTCACATTATAGGTAGTTGGTTTTGAGCAGAGACCTTGTAGCTTAGTTGAATTGGATTCACAATCCACTATTGGGGATGATAAGGGAGAGACTTAGGTGATTTGGGAAAAAACCACTTAGGAGGTATACATTGAGCATAATCTTTCAGAAAGAAAACATCAGCTCATAGTATCTTGGGATCCAAGTGTTTGGGGACCAAAGTATGATGAATAATTAGTTTGGGAAGAATATTCTTCCAACCAAGTTGTTGTTCCAACCTTGGAGCATAACGAATGTAAAAAGGATGCCTTAGAGGAAATTGATTTTGAGAGGCATGAACTCAAAGACAAATCAGAAATATTTTTGCTTGGGGCTAATTTTTATCAAAGGCCTAGTGACAAAGATGGGGTAAGCGTTGAAGAAGAGGCACATGCAATTTGGGACATTGATGGAGACTTTAATAACATGTATAATAGTTCTGATTTTCGCATGCTACATAACAAAAATTCATCATTTTTGCTTGATCATAATTGGAAAAGATAACTCTTAGTAATCACTGAAAATGAGGTGCACATTTTATCTAGTTTGGACAACGAACATATGCATGTGGAAAAATTAATTCAAAATGCATCTATGGGACAAAGTGAGCTTAATATTTCATTCTCTGATTTACATGCATTGGAGAGCTCTATGGAAGAATTTAAAATATCTTACTTACACATGATGCATGATAGAGATTTAGCCACCATGTTTGTAGACCAAACATTGTCTATGTCTAAGCAATTAAGGAAGGAGGTTAGTGAGCTCACCATTGAGCTTAATTCTACAAAACTTGCTTTGTAAAGTGTCCAAGAGGCACTTCTTAAAGCAAACGAACTCTATGAGACTCAACAATTTAAGAAGGTAGAGAAAAGGCAAAGGAGATCAAACAGGTAATGATGGAGCTTGATCTTATCCAATAGGAGTGTGACCTTACACATTGTCCAAGAAAATCAAAAAATAAGAGTTCGGATCAGTAAGAGGATTGGTTGGAATTGGGAGTTGGGAATAATCTTTAGTTTATTGATAATCTTTTGTTTGAGGTAGATGCTGATATGGCATATGACAATCCACTTTTTGAGTTGGATGACAGGATTACTCCTAGTCGTAGTTTGGCATTGGGTGAAAATGGTAAGGGTTGGAACCCAAGTGCAATCTCTAGTTATGAGGAGTCGTCTCAGGATTGGACTAGTGGGTCAAGCTCCTGTATTAGTATCATTGCCTACTTTCCAATTGGCTTGCAAATGACTGTGGATTTGGATTTGCAGATGAGCTAGATGGTCTCTTCAGTCCAACAGTTGAGTAGTTCTTGGTTGAGTTTGGGCGACAAAGATGGTTTAATCCCAAGAGATGACTTTGTTGATACCTCCATAATCATCTCTCTTATGTTATCAATGGGATTTGCATTTGATTACTCTTTCCCTTACTTTCTTTCATTGGTTGTGATGATTCCTTTTAGTGAGCAAATTGACTTTGAGTTTGGGTAGGCTTTGGGACCGTTGGCTATGAGTGTTCTTCCGCACACAGTTTACCCATTTGTTGTTTTCACTCTAGTGAATGACACTTATTGTGGTTACTTCATGGAGATGACATGCATTATCTCATATGATGTCTTAATTATTGCATTGGTTTGAATGTTTTGGTGTGTGCAAGACCATTCTTTTGACACTTGGAGGTTGAGTGTTGATGTTATTATATCGGTTTGTGATAGCAGATGCATTCCTTGGTTGGTTGATTTTAGAGTTATGGTAGAGATTGATTTGCTTAGTATTTGGGGCATCATGAGGTGTCATGTCAAGGTTTATTTCTTATGGTTGAGCAAGGTGTTTTAGATGTTTCCTAGGATCATGATTGGTAGGGAGTTTGTTGATGTAGTCTTCTCTAAGTGGCTTTGGCAGTATATTTTTCATGGCATTGACTTTAATCATTTATGGTATTTTAGTATGGGCTTTGATGATTTTTATTCCTTGGCAATCCAAGATAGGGGAGTGTAGTTTGGGTAGGTGGTCTTGATAGATATGATTAGTGTGTCACAACTTTAGCATGGTGGTTCATTTTTGAGACTCACTTGGAACCCGAGAATCACTTTGAGTTGTAATGCACCTACTGTTTGGTATGAGAGAATCAATGTTATTTTTCTAGAGCTTACTCCTATGGCACATTAGTTTGGCTTTCTCAAGGGGCTTTCTTTGGATGAGTTGATAAGGTCTATGCGATATCTAATAACTCTTTTTATAGGAGATTTATAGGACATTTCATGTGTTGGTACCTCGTAGGATAGGGATTTGAGCAGATGGTGTAATAGAACCCCTAGATTTATTTGGGACCCTAAGATCATTTCTGGCTTCAGTGTGGATCTGATGGTTGGTTGCAGGGATTTACTGGCATTGCTTGAGGACAAGTAATCTTTGGGAAGGATGAACTGTAATGTCCCCATTTTTTATGTCCTCTTTTGGATTAGTCTAGTTTTGACACACTTGCTATTTTTAGTAAGTTCTATATTTAGTAATTGATCTGACAGGAAAATTCGTGTAGGGTTTCCTGTTCAGGCAACGAGTGGAAGCTATTCATTGAGCTCAATTCCTTGTGCCAATTATATTTTATATGGGGGTTTTTTGGTGTTTTGGGCATGGCTTTCTATTTTTAGCAGGGCCAGTATGGTGCTCACTGTCTACAGTGAGTCTTGGAGCTAATCAGCATTTCTCCAGTTGAGCTTTGGGGATGTCACTTGCTATTTTTAGTACTTACTAAAAATAGTAAGTCTATTTTGGGTAAATTGTATCAGGTTAGGCTAGTCTTAGCAGCACATATTCTATCGATATAAAGTTGCTAAGGTTAAATCATTTTAATATTTGATGAATGCTTCAAAAAGTGGACTATTATAAAGTGACTTTATATTTAATTATTGAGGGTCAAAAAGGGGACATAAAAGTACCTTGCCGCCTAGTGTTGTGACTTTAAGTTGTTTTAAAGAAAATAAAATGCATTTGAAGGTTGAACAAAGTGAGGTCACCCAAGCAAGGTGATGAGGTAAAAATTAAAATGAAAGGCTAATTTTTTTTGTATAAAATCTGATTTAAATCAAATAAAGCAAATGCTGAGGCATGAATTTTAGGTTTTAGGGCTTTGGTTTCCCTAACTTGGAGAAGAGACTAATAAAAGTTCATTTTTGAAGCTCATTTCCTTATGTTGGAGTTGGCTATTTACAAAGATGATGTTGGTATTGTACCAAAAGGTCTCAGAAACAGATTTGAGGATGAAAACCCTCAATATCTAAGGCTAGTTTTGGCAATGAAAGACCTACTCAAGTTGGTGAATGGTGGTTTCATTAGGAATCACATCTGGGCGAAAAGAATGAAGAATTTCTAGTTTTTTGAGATTTTTAGTTTGGGTTTGGTGTGGGATTTCTTTATTTCAATGTGGTGTGGTTTTCTTGATGATTTTGGTGTGTTTTAAATAAATTTCTAGGCACAACATTCCAGGACCAAAACTCACATCATAAATCAGAAATGGATTAAGCTTTCGAAATGGGTTTAGGGATGGTGCCCTTCTTTAGGTTTTCCTCTTGCATATACGACCCTTGCAGTAGGTGATTGTTCAATGATTTTAGAGCTAAAGGAAGGATGACCTAGCCCAACTCTATTTTGATATTGTGGACTCAACTCTTGGTGACGAATGAGTTGCTTGTAGAAGATATTGTGTCGTAGAAAAAATGACCCTTTGCTTGACACATGATTAATTCATGATAAACAGACTTAATGAGGCCTTAATCTAGTATTGTGAGGTATTTTATGCATCCACACTAGGTCTTGGACCCTTATAAATTGAATAACATGCTTTTAATGACGTCTTGTAAAGGTGTTGTAAAGTCTTGTAATAGACTTTCACGCTTTTCTAGACTTAATTAACCTATTTCTCCCTAATTCAACATTATAAAATGTGTTTAATAACATTATTACATCAATCTAGAAGATTCTTAATGTAAACTTAATGATGAGCTAGTGTTGTAATGTGTCTTGCACATTCACATTGATTTGTGTGCCCTTATAGGTTATGTGGACCTAATTTTAGTGTTGTAAAGTGCATTTAATCACACTTTCACATTGATTTATGTGTCCCAATCCCTATTTAACATTTACATAATCACTAATAGGTCCCTAATGACCCATATTATGCATCTTGAGGCTTTAATTGATCAAATGCCTAACAAGATGGCATTTTAGACCTTATTTCCCAATTCCTTGGCTTCTTAGGTGTTGGAATGGCCCTTGTGGGACCCATTCGCCATGCATGGTGAATTAGTCCCATCCAGGTGGGACCCATTCACCATGTGTGGCAAATGAGTCCTATTTGGCCCCATTTTGACCCTTGAGTGGGAAAAAGTGAAATTTAAAGTTTATTTTCACTACATGTCAGCCTATGATGAGGTATAATCAGGATACCAAGGCACAATTGTCTATAAATAAGTGTTTTTATCTCATTTTACACCTAAAAACTCATTTTTACATCTCTCATAATTAATTCATCTTCTATCTTCTCATCCAAATCAAGCAAGTTAGAGTTTCTTCATTAGAAGTCTTCAAGTTAGCTCTCTAAAGCATTCAAGGGCTGAATCTTCCTCCATTGTTGTAGAATTTCAAGATCAAATCATCATGACAAGGTAATCATCTCCATTGTTTCATGTTTCATTACTTTATTTCATCACTTTGGTTTAATTACCTAAAGGGGTTTGTCTAAGACAAACCCCCATATCCTAACCTCCAACACTTTTCCCCTTTGCATGTGTTTGTGTATGCAAATTTATCAAATGGAAGGGTGAGGAAAGGTGTACATATCTCATCAAAGTCATTCAAGGTGTTTCAAGCCCTATCTCAAGCTTGGAGAGAGTCTCCAAGTCCAGTTTTGCAAATTCAGATCTGAGGATTCATCAGAAACATAATTGTAGATCCTAAGCCATAGAATCCATTCCAGATTTCTCTGTTCTCTAAAAGAGGACTCATTCACCATTGATGGTGAATTGGTCCCATTTCTAGGCTTGAACAATGATTTCTGTTGATTTGGATACCTAATTCCCCGAAACTGGTTTCAACACTTTCTGGCAAAAACAAGACTAATTTTCCATGCATGGTGAATCAGTCCTAGTGAGCATTTCTAGTGTCTTCTGCAAGTTTTTAGAGCCTCATTCTAGCCTCTTCCAGCTTCCAGGTTCATATCTTCATCTGGGTTATTTTCTATTTCAGTTTATTTGCATTCCTAGTCAATTTGTTTGAATACACATTGTGCTTTCTAACACTTTTGCATTAGATTAGAATACATCCTTTTGCATGCATTTCCATTAAGTTTCCAGCATTTAAACACATCCTCACACACATTCCACACTCCTGGGTGCTGTCATAATAGTGGTTTACAATTCCTGAGAGGAACAATTTTAGCTTAAATCACATATTTTTAGAAAATATAATGATTTAAGCCTTAAAAAGTTCCATTTTAAAGATTCCAATTGAAGAGGGTTTGATCAAATCACCTTAGATCAAACCCCCTTGGATAGAACCTCGCTAGTTTTAAACCATACCTATAAATGTGTCTCCTTACACCTATCAAAATGTTGATAAAAAAATCACTTTTGATTTAGATTTTGGGGGATCAAATGAATTCATTTAAAATTTATTTCAAATGATTATGGTATTCCTTAGAACAAGCTATCCAATGAATATAATTTTAATATGTTTTGGTTTTGTTATGTATTTGTTTTTTAAGTTTTATTAAACATAGGTTTTTCATCGAAAATGAATTTATTTATTCTTCACATGTGGAAAAATAGAAGATTATCAAATTTTTTTTTTGAAAAATATGAGTGCACCAGATATTGAAGTCCTTGATCTAACAAATAAAATAAAATAAAATTTTGACATATACAAAAAAGTTATGTGTTATACACGCGATGTGTTTGAATTGTAATTCGTTTGACTTTGAAACTTGATTAGGGAAACACTATTCAATAAAAAACTATCTAACCAAGTGGAAGCAAGATATCAGAGTTACAAATCTAAATTTGAAAGAATTAGAATTTTATCCTTCATGGAAAAAAAGTTATGCGTTATACGGTGTGTGTCACTTTTTAAAAATGTTGTTTTCTGAAAAAAAATCTATTTTCATGAGAGATGGAAAAAGAAGTGCAATTTGATTCCAAAAATTTTGAAAAAAATATTTTTAGAATCTACAGACAAAATTTGATGAGACTCTAATTTGCACCATCTTCAAATTCCTCACAGTTTAGCCGCTATAGGTGCCCGAATATGAAGATTTAGTTAAAAATAATAATTTCAGTGTCCAGTTTGGCCAAAAATTGTAAACCACTATTATGGGATCACCCTCCTCTTTCCATTTCTTCTAATGTTAACAAAGTCATTTTGGCCCATTTTCCTCTCCTTCTAGGTGAAAATCTCTAAGGAGCTAGAGATTTTAGGGACCCAAAATCTTTGTTACAGATATAATCTACTATCTGAGAGCTTTAACATGTATGATTACATTATTTTCTTAGTTTATAATTGTTTCACAAGATTTTAATATTTTTGTTATTCAAATTAGTCCATTGTGAGTTTGAAAGTATTCTATTCAAAACATATCTTCCTTCTATTTCATGTTCTTGCATTATGTTCTCATGCTATGTCAAAAAATATGCAAAACACATGAAATCCAATGCATAAACTCTCTCTCAAGAAAACAAACTGGGAAGTCAGAAAACTCAGAGTGCAAACAACGGAAGGGGGAAAAACAATTTTTTTTTTAGGGGTTGATCATTATAGCTTGCTTAAGTGCAGGGATAACTAACCATGAATAGACAGTCATGAAGAGAGGTATCTAGTTGTGAAACACAATGATTTAAAGTGGTGAGAATCTCACTATTGATCTTGAAGGACAATTCCAATATCTATTCCAAAAATTTTAACATATGTATGGGTCCTTGTAACTCTGTTTCACATGTTTAGTCCTTAGTAATGAATATAACAATGTAACCTTCAAATAGTGCTAGAGACAAGGAAAATGAAATCAGGGCAACAACTGTACCAGTCAAAGGTTGCAGTGATAAAGAGAGGTCAGTCCTATCAAGATCATCAAGGGGACACTCATAATCAAGAAAAGCAACAAAACATAGTGACTTCAAAGTCAAAGGGACAATGTTAGGAGACAAGCACAATCTTTATCTTAAGAGAATAGTCACCTAACAATCCATAGGATAGTCCTCACTAAATACAGTTGAATGAAATAAGAATTACTAATTTGCAAAGTCAATGAAGATTAGAGCTAAATTATTTTCAATCATCTGGTAGAGATCAAAAAAACATGCATGAAAATGGAACTTGATATCACAACAATTGAGCATGTAGAGTATGAAGTGAAGAGGAATGTTGTCAAGTTTTTCCACTCTTAAAATAGATAATGATAGCCTTGTTGTTTGAGCCAGATGTTATAAAGGTCTATGAAATCCATCTGAATAGATTTGATAATATAGTTCATATATGTAATATGAGAGATGCAATTATTGTCCTTTTTAAGGGTCACAGTTGTCAAAGCAACTACATGGAATCCAATAGTTTCTTTTCTTGCAAAAGAGTAGTATTGATTAGATGAAAAAAGTGTCATTATTCGACACAAAAGTAGTAGTCATGAGTGCATACACAAGCAAGGTACAAAATTGGAAGTGATAGTCAATAGAGGGCAATAAATCATGAGTCTTTAATGGATTATATTTGTATTAAATAAAGTGCATGTTGTCTTTTGATCTACTGATCTCTGTCATTTCATAAATGTGTAAGGAAACAGACAAATAGGACTATTAGGAACATGATGATTATGCATGGTCCCCACAAAGCACATGCCAATTTAAGTCAAATGTGAATGATAGGTAAACAATGGTAAGGGCATGTTTCCAAGCCATGAGGAGTAGAGAATAGACTTTCAAGGGATATGCAATCATCATAAAAGTTGATGATAGAGATAAAATGATAGGAGTATGCAAGAAAAGACTGTCCATAGATGTAAGAAATGTAAGATATATGACAAGAGGATATCAAGTCTAATGATAACATTTTTATGGTAGGTCATATGGTAGAAAAGCAAAGGACAGTTACTACAAGTCATGAGAGGAGACAGTATAGTGGCTAAGTTGTTTTACCAAAGGAAAAGGCCTCATGCAATGATTTGAAGATGAATGAGCTTATAAATGTTACTGTTGCAATGATGTAATGATAGGCCTAAGGGAAAATTATATAATGCAAACATGAATACAAACATATCATGATAGAAGGTGGATAAAGTGTTGTATGGCCCGTTGGAGTTGATATAAGGAAAAAACATGGTCTACCATTTAAAACCAAAACTAATGTCAATTGGAATGGAAACCTTAGCATTCATGATATGACAAAGATAATGAAAAAATTGTCATGATAAGGAGTGGATGTGATAACAGTAGACAGATAGTCATGTGAGTAGGTTCATACATATTTAAAAGGGGATATTCATGAGATAGAATAGGGTTCAGTGATAGATGAATGGTGTGAAGGAAAAAAAATGCTTCAAAGAGTAGAGTATGAAAGTACAGTTACATTCAGTAAATGATCACAAGCACAGTAAGAAGACAACCACCTAAAAATCAAAGAAAGTAGTCCATTGTTCAAGGAAAAGAATGGAGCTACTATTATAGATGCAAAGATATTGTATTGACTACAAGTGGAAGTCCCTATGAAGATAAATAAAGAAAATGTGGATTTCTTCCTTCTAGAAGGCCACCTACACCTCCTTAAGGTTTATAAGTATTTCAAACTTTCCCACACATGTTTAAAACCTTAGAGGAAGGAGGTGGTAGTAGTTGCAAATATCTTGGAGGCTAGTTGAGGGAATATAGCAATAGTTGAGAGTATCTAGAAGGCAATTTGAATAGTAGAAGACCACATGTGCAAGCATATAAGTGTGCAAGGAGCAGATATAAGAGTTGATAGCATTTGAAAAGGTCAACACTTCCCTTCTCCAATGTCACCAAGGAGTTTTCAATTGTCAAAAACATGATGAAGGCAATTTAAAGTGGTTAAAAGCACCCAAATGAAAGGGGTAGACTCAAAAAAAATCATAAAGGAAGCATTTCATAAGTTTTAATGATGTCCTACATCCTCTCTAGCATAGGATAGTCAAAAGAAGCCTTTCTTTCATTTTCAGTCAGTTCTTTCACTTTTAAAAACAATATTGTAAGTTGGAAAAGTTTCTTTCTATTTCTATTGTGTATTGTATCTCATATTTTTCAATTTTTAGACTGAAAACAAACATTTTGTAACACATTATCAAGCAAGAAATACAGATTTCATATCATGTTTTGTTGTAAATGCATCTTCTATCAATAAATCAAGCATTTTTGGCCTTCAAAGTTTATGTCCTTGTTGTGTGTGTGAGGTAATTGGTATCATTTTTGTGATTTTTATGTGCAAATCCTTGAATGAGTGTCTTAATTCTATCATTTTCAAGAAGAAAAGATATATTTGTGTAGGTTATTGTTTGTGTCATAGTTCAAATAGGTGTTAGTTTGTGAAGAAAACACACTTTCTTCCTTCTAAAACTACAAAGAAACATAAACCTTTCAATAAAATACTTATACATAGATATGTCAAATTCTTGCGTTGTGCACAAATAGCTGAAAAATTGGTTAGTTGCACATCAAAACAACAATTCAAATCTATCACTTTTTGGTGCATCACCTCAGTAGGAGCTTAGGTTTCATTTTCAAAGTATTTTCTCTATCCTTTTTTCTCAATAAAGTATAGTTTAGTCCATTTTAGATGAGGTATCAAAGGAAAAAACATTCTTTGGAGGTTCCTTTCCATTATACGTGACCCAAAAACTTGTAAAGGATCCCATGTTTCACCAATAAGCTAAGTTCTGCAACTTAGCAAGGGTGCAATATTGAGTGATAACAATTTTTGGCACCCTTGATGGGACTGTTTGAATCAAAATAGTTCAAAGAATTCACTTTATTGTTGGTTTTTATATTCATCCAATAATATTTAGACCTTTAAGGGGTTGAAATCTGTATATCTAGTGACTCTAGGTGTGGAAAATTAGCAAAACTAGTGTTGTAATAGCTTATGAGAAGGGTACAAACAAGGAGTGCAAGTTCATTTGAATACTTGCAGCTGTCTCCACCAAGGAGACAAGGTAGAACTACAAGAACTCCTTCATAAAGGAAAACACAATCAACTCCACCTTTTGTGAGGGCTGTTGCTCATTTTGTGAAAAAATAGACTTTTGTTGCACCAATCGTAGCCTCTAGGCAGCAGGATTTCACACCATTTGATGGGGGAATCCCTTTGAATTTGGTTCAACATGATGATATACTAATGGCAGCTCTCAAGTGCATTCCTTTATTCATGGGAGAGGACCAAACTACACCCATTGAACACATCAAGGATATGGAAAACTTGTGTTCAGTCCATCATGTAACTACTAAAAATGTAGCTCTTAGATTGCTAACAACATATTTCAAGGGAAAAGATCTTCAATCATTTAGAATCTTGGTTGTTAACTCAATCAATACATGGGACCAGCATGGAGAAGAACTTTGTAAGAAATTTGAAGAAATGTCTGATCACTTGTCATTGTTGGAACAACTCACCACCATCAAGAGGGCTCCTCACGAACACATGATGGATTTCAATTTCCATTTTCAAAAATCTTGCGATAGGATCCCACCTTTGGTAAGGTCTTCACCTGACAATGCTTTCTTGTATTGTTTGAGGTCTTTAAATAGCAATATATTAGTTATGATATACTCTATGGGTGGAACTACACTTTTGGGTGCCTATAGGGTAGCCATTAGAGCTGAAAACAACATTATATAGGGTGGAAAAATAGCCCCATGACCTCCAATGCCATTTTTTCTTGATATACAAGCACTAATGCCTATGCAAATACCACAAATAGCCCCTATACCATTTGCTCCAACTCAAGATAAAGCTATCTGAACCTAATAATTTGAGCTACAAGAGATAAAAGGCCTCCTTCAAACATTTGGGAATGAGTTGGTAAACATCAAAAGTAGCAATTCCAAAGTTTCACGACTTACCAACCCCAAAATCAAGCACGAGGCCAGCCAAGTCAAGCAAAGAGGCTATCCTATCAAGCAAATTACCAAGGCCCAAAACAATTTCTTAACCCAAGGCCTTTTCAGTCATATAATCCAAATGTGCCAAGCTCATCTACAACATTAGTTCCTATCCAAAATAATCTTGTTCAAGATTATGAGTGGTGTTTCCCTTGTAATCAACCCCATAACCAATCCACTTGTTCAAATGGGGTGATTAACCAAGCCTTAATGGTTCAAAATGTATCTAGATTGCAGCCAAATACACCTAATGAAACACCCTCACAACAGTAAGAACCTCCTTCAAGTGAAACTACACTTCTAAATTGTGAAGGAGAGGAGTTTTGTGGAGTTAACTAGGACTATTCTTCTATAGCAGATAACACAAGGAGTAAAAAGAGAGTTGTTGAGATGGGAAAACCAACAAATAAATAGCCTTATCAAGCTCTTAGAGTAGAAAAAGAGGTTGTTGGTTCATCTACATCTCATGTACCACATGTACTTCAAAGAAATCAGCAAGGAACTACCAAAGAATAGCTTGGGAATCACCCCCAACCAACACACTTGCAAGGAGATACTACTATCATGAAGACTCATCAAAAGGTAAACATTGCTCCTTTTAATGTTCTTGAACATATGAAGAAATCAAATGTTACCATGTCTATGTGGGACTCTTTGTCTATCCCAGGGCAAAGGGATTTGTTGCAGTCTGCTTTATAAAATTTGAGTGTGTCAAGTGAACATCCCACTAACTAAGATAAGGCAGTACTTACCAATATACCTCAAAATAGCATTGGATATCCAAGCAAAGAAATCAAGCCACCACCTTTTTATGTGTCATTGATCATAGGAAATAGCCTTGTTCATAACTGCATGATTGATTTAGGGGCTAGTAGTTTTGTCATGCCTAAACAAATTGCAGATAGGTTGTGTTTGGGATATCAATCTATTGAAAAAGGGGTATGTCAACTCGATGGGAAAACCATCAATATTGTATGAGTTATTAAGGATTTGAATCTTACCTTGAATGCATGTCTCAATTTTTCCATTCCATAGGATATTTATGTGATTGACTTGCCACCTTAGTTTGCTCTTTATCTTTCAAGGGATTTCACTGCTAAAATAGGTGGTTATTTATCTTTAGATTGGTCACATATGTTGTTTAGGACAAGATATGGAACCAAAGTGACTATAAAATCTGATTCAATAGAAAAAGATCATGTAGAGCCATATGTACCTTGTGTTGCCAATGTTAACTATGCTAGTTTTGACCATGATGAGCATAGTGTTGCCCAAGAACCATGTAACCAAATTGAGAGCATTCCAGATATTGTTTTGAATGAATGGGTAGTTGAAAACATTGAAGTTGATCCAAACAAAAATATTGAAGATGTAGGATTAGGTGTTTACATGGTTCATGAGCAAGATTCTATCATTCCTAACCTTGAAAAGAATGTTGAACAACATCATAAACAACAACAAAATGAAGTTTGGAAGATGTTTTTTGATGGTTCAAGAAGTAGACATGGGGTTGGTGGGGGTGTTATGCTTGTATCTCCACAAGGTGAAAAGTATTATTTAGCTTTTCATTTTTCTTTTAGCTATACTAATAATACAACTGAGTATGAAGGTATGCTACAATGTTTGGAATGGGAAAGGAAGAGAAAAATAAGCTACTTATAGGTGTTTGGTGATAGTGAGTTGATTGTAAACCAGGTAAGAGGCTTGCATATGACCAAATGTGCTTAAGTATTATAAGCATAGGGTATGGGATATGATAAAGGAATTTGATACTTTTAATTTGTTGTTCGTACCTAGAAGTCAAAACAAGCATGTTGATAGGTTGGCTATTATAGGTGCCCAATTTGATATTCCAAGTAACATTAAAAAGGATAAGGTACAACAATATGTTAAGGTAGTAGTAAGGCCATCTATTCTTGACAATAATGTTAATTGGAAAGTCTTTGAGAGTGATGAACATGTGCTTAGTTTTTTTCTTGAGGAAGCTGAGTTTTCAGCTAGAAATCGAGAAAAGTTATAACAACAGTACAGTGATCAGATTATTTAGGAAAAAATAAACAAGTTACAAAAGGGTTTGGTCACCTTAGAGTCTATTTTTAGTTCAAATGATTAGCTTAAAAGGGGAAAAACTAGCATGCATATCAAGGAAGAACATTATGAAGAGGTGGAAATTTTAAAAGGTAAGCCTCTTAAGATTGGTAATATTTGTTCTCAAGAAGATAAAAAGGCTTTTGTTTCACTTTGTCAAGAGCTCCATGATACATTTGCTTGGGAATATTCTGATTTGAAAGGCTTTGATCCCAATATTTCTCAACACACCATTGAACTTGAGCCAACTGCAAAACTGGTAAGACAAAAACAAAGGCCTTTGAACCCCAAGATTGAGCCACTTATTAGAAAATAATTAAATAAGCTAATTGAGAGTAATATCATTTTCCCTATCAAACACACCTCATGGGTTTCCAACCTTGTTCTTGTTAGGAAGAAAAATGGGGAGATAAGACTTTGTGTGGACTTTAGAGACTTCAATAGGGCCTCACTCAAAGACCATTACTCTCTGCCCTCTATGGAACAAATTCTACAAGTTGTAGGTTCAAAGAGGTTTTCTCTACTTGATGGTTACTCTAGGTATAAGCAAGTGCTAGTGAAAGAGGAAGATTAGTATAAAGTAGCTTTCACCACGAAGTGGGAACAATGGCTTATAAGATAGAATTCCCTTTGGTTTTTCCAATGTCGTTGCAACTTTCCAAAGAGCAATGGATATGGCTTTTCAAGGCTTAATTTACAAGTTGGTGTTGATTTCTCTTGATGACATAATTATTTTCTAAAAAAATGTTGATGAGCATCTCTCTCATTTAAGGCAAGTGTTTGACAGGTGCAAGGAATATGGAATATCCCCTAACCCCAAAAAGTGCATCTTTGTTGTCCATGAAGGTAAAATCCTTAGACATGTGGTCTTAAAGCATGGAATAACCATTGATCCAGAAAGATTAAGTGCCATTCTTGTTCTAAATTTTCCTAGTCATAAGAAGGGGCTGCAAAGTTTCCTTGGTAGAATCAATTTTGTGAGAACGTTTATACCTGATGTAGCTAATCTTTTGAGACCTCTAACTACAATTGAAGAAGAATGTGAGTTTCAGTTGGACAAGAGAAGGGGAATTTTTTTTTGAGGCCATCAAAGAAGCATTAACAGTAGCACCTACATTTGTAAATCCTAACTTGGCCAAAGATTTCATCCTTTATGCTTTTGGTAGCATAGATACTATCTTTGCTATGCTAGTATAGAAAAATGAAGATGGGTTAGAGCAGCCAATAACTTTTTTTAGTCAAGGCTTAGAAGGTTATGAGAAAAGATATTATTTTGTTTAGAAGCATGTATTAGCTATGATTAGAATTCTCAAATTTTTTGTCATTTGGTTCTAATAACAAAATTCAATTGATGGTTGCTCACCCAAGTGTTAAATAGTTCTTATTAAGTAAAGATTTGAGTGAAAAAAGGGTTGGGTGGATCACCAAAGTGATGAAATACGATGTGGAAATCAAAGTTACAAAGTTGGTAAGAGGTAAGGGATTGCATGAAAAACTAGTTGTTGGGTTAGAAAATGGTGAAGAAACTCAAAAAGAAGTTTTCCTCATGATGAATAATGAGTCACAAACTGTTGCACCATCATTGGGTACTAGTTGGACACAAGAAATGATACATTTTCTTCAAACTAGTGAATGTCCACATGGCTTGGACAAGGCTAAAAGAAGGTATTTTAGGTTGCAGTCCATTCCGTTTGTACTTGTCAATGATATGCTTTTTAGAAAGGATCATAATGGAGTTTTATTGAGATGCATAGATACTGACCAAGTTTACAAGGTACTCCATGAATTTCATGACGGAACAACTAGTGGTCACTTTGCTCCAAGGACTATAGCTTGGAAAACTATGAGGGATGGGTACTATTGGACAAGCCTCTTCAAAGATTCCCATGCATGGGAAAGAAAATGTGTCAAATGTGCAATGCTTGCAGGAAAAGAAAGACTTCCAACTCTTCCTTTGCAACCCATACAAGTTGAACATCCCTTTATGAAGTGGGGTATTGACTTTATTGGGGCCATACATCCTCCATCTAGTGCTAGTCACTAGTGGATTTTGACTACTATGGATTATTTCACAAGGTGGACATAGGCTACAACTCTTAAGGAGGCAATTGAAAGTGTTGTTTTGAACTTCTATGAGGAGCTGGTAATGAGGTTTGGAGTTCCCAACTCCATTATTTTAGACAACACTTTGGCTTTCATTGGTACAAGGATTAGTGAGTGGGCTATAAAACAAGGTATATTCTTGAGCACTTCATCAAATTATTATCAACAAGAATTTGATTGAGATCATTGAGAGAACAATGGAAGATAACCAAAGAACATGGCATGTTGCACCAAGTTAAAATCTACTCTATGGGTGGATAGAATCACACCTAAAAGGTCCATTGGCAACTCTCCATATGTGTTGGTCTATGGGAAGGAAGCAAGGCTTCCTTTTTCCATTGAACTCCCAACACTTGACATAGTCAATCAGCTTGAGATGTTTAAAGAAGAAGACCCCATGGTAGTTAGATATGCACAATTGTTGGAGCTTGAAGAAGCAAAAAACAAGGCCATTAAAACCATGGAATTCCACCAAATCCAAGTGAAAAAATATTTTGACAAGAAGGCAACACCAAGGGTGTTCAAGGAAGGAGATGTGCTCAAAGGGGATGAACTTAAGAGTAGGCATGAGAAACACACAAAGTTTTATGCCATGTGGAGTGGTCCTTTCATCATTATGGAGTGCAAATAGCATAATTCTTTTCAACTATCTAAAATGGATGGAGAGATACTTCCTATCCAAGTCAATGGAATACACCTCAAACTTTATTTTTGAGGAATGATCACCCATTTGTACATATTAGCTTAGGTTCCTTGAGTCAATAAGTGTTGTTGCATGTAGGTTTTAGGAGTCTTTTCATTCTTCCAAGTGTTGATGCATAGTTGGTCAATTAGTAGCAGTCATGTCTTGAGATTTCTTAGGTTATTTGGAAGGTGTCAAATATTATTTTGAGTATGCTACAACAATTTATAAGTTCCACTTTTTTGTGTTTCTCAAGATTTTCTATCACTCTTATGCCCAATGGATGGTTTAAGGCTATTGGTCTAAGTTTTAGTAGGAAAAACATTTATAGATGTCGACAAAATTGTTAGCCTATTTTTGCCTATGGCTTAAACAACCTTTAATAGCATGTTCTTGAAATTCAATAGATTTTGAGTCTAAAGTTTCTTTGACATTTTTGTTTAAATGGGATATTTATTAAAGTCATGACAAAATATCATAAAGCTTCTAAATCAAAATCCAAAAGGTTAAGAAAATCATTTTGCTAAGTTTTGGGTGCCAAATAAAGGCGTGGTTATGAAAGCTCAAGTAAAACATAGATAAGGAAAAGAATAAGTCTTAGGTGCCAAAGCAAAAGGAGAAAAAATTCATTTATGGTAGCCCATATTGAAAGGAGAACTTTAGGTTTTTCTTGTTCATGAGAATTTAAGGCACGTTGCAGATTGAAGAAGTCCTCCATTCAAGGTCACATTGAAGGCATGGAGGTTGAGAGATATTTGGCATTAAAGGAGTCCAAAAAAAGAAGGGAAGTTGCAGGGCACATTGTAGACCAAGGAAAAGGGATGGAGGTTGAGAAGTTAAGGTAGCTGTTAGTTCTCTCCATGTTGCAAAGGCTCATGAGTTAAGGAGGGCATGTTCAAAGTTCTTGCTAGGCAAGCCTCTAAGGTCACTGTTTTATTGGAGTTTTAGCTTTTTTCAAGGTTTGAAGTTGCAAGGTCCTTTTATATCTTTCAAACCTTCTTTTTGGCCATGCCATGGAAGTGTTGAAGAAGAATGCAATTCCATAAGAGAATAGGGTGTACATTTTATCTTTTATTCTTGCATTTCGTGTGCAAACCCTAATGTGTATCAAGGGGTAATTAAGGGAGTGATCTTATAAAGAGCAAGATCACAGAGGGGTAGAGAACAAGTTTCACTATTTAGATGCAGTCTTGTGTTCAAGAGATTCACCTAACTATAGATCATAGTCACAAGTTAAACTGACATTCAAATGGATTAAGGAAAGTCATTAGAATACATACAATTCAATGAACATAACATAATGGAGTAGTGTTCTATAGGTGTGTATTATTCTAAAGGTCAAGAGAGAGGCAGGATTGCCAAATTCATGGCAACATTTAGAGAGGTAGATCACATAGATGATGCTTCAAAGGAACAATGCTCCCAATCAAAGCTAATAGTTTGCAAAATTCTCAAAGTCAAAATAATAATATTCCTTCAAAGAAATGAAAGATGAAATGATAAGGGAAAAATGAGCAGACATGTATAGGGTAATGCATTAGTCTTAATGACTAATATAACTTGTAATCTAGCACTATTCTATAGTATAATGCTTAGTCATCCATCCATATTAGCCATTAACATTTGAGTGTAGGAATCAAGATTTGTATTTTTCCTCTAGGCTAGTAAGTGGGTAATATAGATGCTCATTTGTCAAACCCATTAGCAAAAGCTTTAGGTGTACATGCATATGGATCCAGAATTTTGATTGAGATATTGAAATCAATTTGTGATAATAGGGATGGATTGGTCAGTAGCAACCTCAAAAGGATTCAATTGACATTGCATCAAATGTAGGAAATAAGAGGCAATGGTTTTAATCAATCCTTTGAGATTGGTGTTTTTTGAAATTAGAGAATGGTCAATTGCTAAGGAGGAAATGTCCTAAAGAGAGGGGCATACTGATGTATTTTTTAGTGTGGTATTCTATGAGTAATGTTGGTATTTCCATTATTTCCACTACTTTTGAGGAGTCAAAGATCATGCTAAGTGCAGGGATAGCTAACTGTGAATAGACAGTCATTAAGAGAGGTATCTAGTTATGAAACACAGTGATGTTAAAGTGGCAAGAGTCTCACTATTGATCTTGAAGGACAATTCCAATATCTTTTCCAAAATTTGTGACATATGTATGGGTCCTTGTAACTCTGTTTCACATGTTCAGTCCTTAGTAACAAATATAAAAATGTAACCTTTAAACAATGCTAGAGACAAGGAAAATGAAATTAGGGTAGCGACTATATAAGTGAAAGGTTGTAGTGATAAAGAGAGGGTAGTCCTATGAAGATCATCAAGGGGAAACTCATTATCAAGAAAAACAACTAAACATAGTGACTTCAAAGTCAAAGGGACGGTGTTAGAAGACAAGCACAACCTTTATCTTGAGGGAACAGTCACCTAACAGTCCATAGGAAAGTCCTCATTAAATGTAGTTGAACGAAATAAGAATTACTAGAATTTGCAAAGTTTGTGAAGATCAAAGCTAAATTCCTTTCAATCATCTGGTAGTGATCACAAAAACTTGCATGGAAATGGAACTTGATATCACAACAATTGAGCATGTAGAGTATGAAATGAAGAGGTATGTTGTGGAGATTTTCCACTCTTAAAAGAGATAATGACATCATTGTTGTTTGAGATAGATGTTATAAAGATATGTGCAATTCATGTGAATAGCTTTGATAATACAGTTCATATATGTAATATGAGTGATGCAACTATTATCCTTTTGAAGGGTCACACTTTCCTTGTCAAAGTAACTATGTGGAATCCAATAGTTTCTTTTCTTGCAAGAGAGTAGTATTGATTGGATGACAAAAGTATCATTATCTGACACAAAAGTAGTAGTCATGAGTGTATACACAAGCAATGTACAAAACTAGAAGTGACAATTGTAGTGTAGAAAATTGTATGCTCTTGAAAGTGATCCAATTTCACACTTAATTTGGACCTATTTTGGCACCCTTGCATTAAATACCCTTTAAAATCATCATTAATAGGCCCCTAAGACCCATTATTTTAGATCTCAAGGCTTATTTTAGCTAAAAACCTAACAAAATCATAAAAAACATAAAAAATTCCAAAAACCCACCCCGAAAATCTAGGTGGGACTCATTCACCACCCTGGGTGAATGAGTTCTATTTGGGGTTTTTTTAGGGTTTGAGTGAGAAAATCACCTTTAATTCAAATTTTTGGTTGATGTTGGCTTTTGAGATCTAAATAATGGTAAATTAGGTGTCAATGCCTATATAAGCAAGCTTCTAAGTCATTTTTTTTTTTATCTAAACAAGCATTTTCAAGAGAAATTTCAAGATCCAAGCATTCAAGAGTCTTCAAGCATTCTTTACAAGAGCATTCAAGAGCAAGTACCAGCAAAGTTGAAGCTTTGGAGCAACATTAAAGTGTTTTTGCAAGTCTTCAAGCCCACTTTCATTCAAGATCTAGCATTGTCAAGGGTTGATCATGGTTGTCTATAGTGAATCATGATGGATTCTAGGTTGGGGAGATGCAACTAGCCATCAAGCCAAGCCTAATGAATTATTTCCTAAGTGATTCCATCCTCCATTATCACTCTATATTCAACCTAAGGAAGGTACAAGCATTACAAGTGCTCAATTTGGTTGATTAGAGATCTCTTAAAGTGAGTCATTCATTATCCAAGCTTCATTCATGAATCTTGTTCTTTCACACTAGAATAGGATTGCATTGTATTTCAGATTTCATAATCTTAGAAACACTTATGGTTAGGATTTACATTTCTATTTACATTCATGTTTCATTGTTTCTATCAAGGTTTAATTACCAAACTAGGGGTTTGATCGAGGCAACTTAAGGTTATGATCTACATTTCTATTTAAATTCATGTTTCATTGTTTCTATCAAGGTTTAATTACCAAACTAGGGGTTTGATGGAGGCAAACCCCCCATATGCAATTGGTGCAGGAGCACCTAGGAAACACTAGGCATGTAGGAAGTCTAGTTGGAAGTTTTGGTTTGATGTGTTTTTTTGAAAGGTCATGTTGAACATCTAGATTGAATTAGAGGTTTAAGAATATGTCTTACTCTATAGTGATTAGTGGGTTAAGGAGTGGAAGGGATGGATGAGTTTAGAAACTCACCTTGCTTAGCTTTCTAAAGATTGGCAAAAGTTGGAAAACACAGTGCATTTTACAACTCTTGCCATTAGGTCACTAATATGTCCAACCAAGGAAGATAACTGATTGAGGAACCTTATTTAAGGTGTGCCTCGACCTGAGAGCAGGGTTGGAAGTTTTGGTATTGTGGAAACATTTTGTGGATTGAAAGGAAAACAACGTTTTGTGTGTTATTTCTGATTTTTGTTTCAAAGTAGAGCTTTAATGGATTGAATTTGCTGATGTGTCTTGTGTAAGATGTAGTGTAGTAGTCTCCCAATAATTGTGTGTCATTTACTTGCTTTCTTTAGTCAATTTCATTCGTTGTTTGTAAATAGTTAGCTTGCACCCTACTGCTGGTCTGAACCAGACAGTTTGAAAAGAATGGAGTGCTAGACCACTTTCCCACCATAAAATTTGTACGGGCCTTTGGGAACAATGAATAGACTCCATGTATGTACATATGGTAGGCTGTAGGGTTTGGGAAAAGACAGGAGTTGTTGGAAAGATCTTGCCCTAGGCGAGCCAGAATGTTGCCCAGCTAGGAAAGCAAGAAGTACAGAGCACATAATTTTGTAGGGGTGACAAGTTTTTGAAAATTTCCTTTTGGAGGTGGTAGGAAAGTGTCTTACCTAGTTGTAATATGAAGAAGAAGGCTCCATCAGTTCAATTGATGTGAGAACAAGTAGACAGTTTGAAAGCGGCTAGATAGTGGCTTAAAAACCCTAAGAAATGTCCATTTTCAAGTTCAAGCATTGTACAGATAGTAAGGCTTAAGACCTCAAAAATCCTTGAGAGGTGTTCATTTGATCCAAGAATCTCAAAGAAAGAGTGAGGTGTTCTTTAGAAATAATTGAGATTAATCCTATTTTCTCGGAGAAAGAGGCCTAATTGGGGCTCTAGGGCTAGTAGCCTTTTTCCACCCTAAATGAGGGTTTGGTGAAAGCGATGGAAGGGTGGAGTTTGGTGAAACTTTAGGAACCCTAGGAGGATGGTTTGAAGTTATTGAAGACTTCTCTACACCCCTGCAAGATCTAATTGAGAGTTGAGGTAGTATTAGTCTTTAGGGCAGATTAAAGGCTAAGGAAGAGTTAGAGTTGAGGCACCAAGTTTACCTTGGTTGGTTGAATAGTGTTGATAGTGGGGTTGGCCAGGAGAACCAGGGGTACCTAAACAAGAGAAGGGACCTATAGGTTCAGATGGTGAAGCAAAACACCATGGAAGTCTTCTAACAAGACTTAGAGCATGAGACTGTGAAGGTTTCATCCAACCCCTCCCTATTAGCAATTCAAGTATATATTCTGTTTTGCAAGTATTTTCGTAGACTCAAATCCATAAATTAGTTTGGGAGAAGAAAGCAGGTGTTGAAGTGTAGATCTAAACTTTGAATTCCCAAAAAAGTGAAACAAGACAAATTCACTAGAAGTGGCGAATGAGTCCCACTACAAGTGTTTTTCAAGGTTTTTTTGCAAATTTAGATACCCTCTTTCTAGAAACCTGTTCCTATGCAGAAACCTAGATTTGGGACTGATTCTCCTAGACTAGTGTATGAGTTCTAGTGTTGGTATGTGGTGACTGATCATGCTATACTGTACACTCTTCATGTATCCTCATCATTTTTTCGCTTCATCTTTGACAAAAGAAAAAATGACTTTGTAGAACCCTAATTCTGGAAGCTTCTAAAAAGCTTGTTAAGAGATTTAGATGGGGGTTGCAGTAGGGAATTATTAGCGAGATTGTAATATGTTTTACACTAGATAATAAAATCATTGGATGGCTGCAATTTTGTGGATGTAGTCTAGATTGGGTGAACCACATTAAATTCTTTGTGTTGTCTTGTTTCTGCTTTAATTTGTGTGTGTTTTATTTCTCTATTTTATTGATAAAATATGCATTAATTATTAGATATCTACCTTCTAACCCTAATAAGTGGTATCAGAGTGGGTTATGTTGATTATTGTCTCTAAGAAAGTCTCACGGTTATGTGGGAGCAATGGCAGATGAGGGTAAATTGAAGGTAGATAAATTCAATGGGTAGAACTATTAGTTATGGAAGATGTAGATGGAGGATTATCTCTATTAAAAGGATTTATGGAGGCCATTGGAAGGAATAGCCAAGAAATTGACAACAATGAGTGATGAGGATTGGAATCTTCTAGACATAAAGGCATTGGGAGCCATTTGTTTATGCCTGGCACCATCAATGGTATTCAATATTACAACAACAAAGATAGATCAAGAGTTGATGGAAACCCTAGCAAAGTTATATGAAAAGCATTCCATTTCGAATAAGGTATTTCTTATGAAGCATTTATTTAATATGAAAATGGTAGAAGGTGGGTCAATTGCTAATCATTTAAATGAGTTTAATACGGTTACCTATCAGTTAACTTCTGTAAATGTAAAATTTGATGAAGAAGTTAGGGCTCTTTTGATTCTGTGTTCTTTGCCTAAAAGATGGAATAGCTTGGTAATGACTGTTAGCAATTTTGTTTTTGGTTCGAATACATTGAAATTTGATGATGTTGTTGGTGTTATTTTGAGTGAGGAAATTCATAGGAAAAGCTCAGGTGGAACATCCACATCAGGTAGTGTTTTGAATGTAGAAAGTAGGGGCATAACAAAGGAGAGATGAAACAATTTTGGAAGTCATGGGAAGTCATGAGGCAAATCAAATGACAAAAGGTCCCAATATAGAGACAAAAGGGATTGCTGGTACTATGGTAAGCTGGGTCATTTAAAGAAACATTATTAGTCTCAAAAAAATAAAGGAGACAAAAAGGAAGGCAATAAAGAGGCAAATGTGGTAGGTAATAAATTTGATGAGGATGCTTTGATTCTTTCTATTGATAATGCTGATGATTCTTGGGCGTTAGATTTAGGGGCTTCATTTCATGTTACACTCCATATAAATTATTTTCTTGATTATGTCCAAGGGGATTTCAGGCTAGTTTATTTGGGAGGTAATGAACTGGTGCAGGAGCACCTGCAAAAATACAAGCACATTTTGAAGTATTGTTTTTAAATCTTTTTTTTTGTTGTTGTGCAAGGTCTCAAATACCATTTAGGATGTGTTGAGGAACTTTTTGGTGCTTAGGTTAGAAATTGAATAAATGGGATTTCTTTTGTGTGGTTATTTCCTAAGTTTTAGCAAGAGTTGGAAAATACACTATGTTTTCAAACAGCATAGTTTTTGCCATTCTTGGGTGCGGGGAAATAACCTAACTGATTCTTGGCATTGTAAAATCTCATGCTCAACCTTTTGAGGAGGTTGGATGTTTGGAATATTGGCAGTTTCATGTGAATGGGAAGAGAACAGTGATTTTTGGTGAAAAAAATACAGTTTTCTGTTCTTGCATCTAAACAGTAGATTGGATGAATTAAATAAAGCATTTTTGTTGTTTACTGGCATGTAAAGAATCCTTTTTGAAGTTGTGTTTTGTCATTGTAGATAATATTTCCATCGCTTTCTTTTTCATTGTAAACTCGATGTCTTTTCTTTAATTTAGTTTTGACTGGTAAATGGAATAAAGAAGGAGCTTTAGCCTGCACTCCCACTATACCAAGAAGCATGGGAACATTGGGAACATGGCTAAGCTCCTTTAGTGTACATAGGTTAGCAGTAGGAGTCAGTAAAGTTCCAAAAATCATGCTAAATGACTTTTCCTAGGTGAGACAGTGAGAACCCGGCTAGGAAAAGCATGAGGATAGCGTGAATAATTTGCAGGGGAGTGAAGGTTTTTAAAAGATTCTTTTTTGAGGATTTAGGGGAGTGTCTTGGCTCTGCATAGTGACAAGGAAGAGCCTGTAACAATCTATTTTGATGAAGAACTTTTCACCAGTTTTGAATCAGCCTGGAAAAGCTAATGAAACCCTAGGTTTCTTGACCTTTTTGGTGTCTGGACAATATAGGGCGTGAGAAGTTTTGAAGCCATAAGGATCTTGGAGGTGAGGACATGTGAAACACATTTCCTAAGTAAAGAACCAGGTTACTTGGTGGGTTTAGAAGGAGAAATCGTTTTTCCCTTGTTTCAAAGACCTAATCGGGCTTAAGGCTACTAGCCTTTCAAACACAAGAAAAGCATTTTCTTGGAGGTGATGGAGAGTTTGTGAAGGGAGGTTGATTAGGAGTTTTAGTCAAATGGTTTTGGAAGCCATGGAAGCTTTTAACACCCCTGCAATAAGATTTGGAAGTATTTTGGAGTTGAGCTAGTCTTTAAGGCTATTGAGGGCTAGAAATTGCATGAGAGGGAAAACACCAAGAATGCTTGGTTAAGGTAGTGTGATTGATTTGAAACTTGATAGCAGGGTTGGCAAGGAGCACCAGGGGTGCCTAATAACTTTTAGGACATATAGGTTGTGTGGTGGAGAAAAACACCAAGAGTTACCAGTTGGAGACCCAGAGCATTGAGCCAGTGATTGGCTTAAACCAACCCTTTCCCTATCAGATTGGTATCAGAGCACAACTAAAGATTTGGGAAAGTAGCTTATATGTCTGAAGTTGAGTCAAGTGAGACTCCCAACATGGTGACAAATGCACAATTAGCCAAGAGGGTTGAAGAACAAGAAGAGGATGATAAGTCCCTAAAAGAAAGAATAGAGCAATTGGAGAAGGCATTGAACGATGCAAGATTGGAAGGAAAGGTGCAAAAAGAAGAGGAGGTTGCAGAGGAAGACAATGTCCCTGAACCTGATCCCGTTCTGGAAGAGGAGCCTTTCTGGAAGGCATTAAAAGCCCTGAGTGGAAAAGGACTTGAGGGCATACCACTATTCCATAGAAAGATGGACCCTGATTTGGTCATGGACCGGATAGATGGAATGGAGAACCACTTTGAATGTGATGGAGTCACAGAAGCACAAAAGGTGAAGGTGGCAAAATCAAGGTTGAGAGGATCAGCTTTGACATGGTGGAAATTTGTTCAGACTGAAAGGGAGAAAGAAGGCAAGCAGCCCATATCAACCTGGAAAGGAATGGTAGCTAAAGTGAAGGAAGCATACATGCCAGATGACTATGAGATCCAACTCCACAAGAAGAGGCAGAGTTTAAGACAAAAAGACCAAGATGTCAACACCTATACTGAAGAGTTTCAGAAGCTTTGCTTGAGATCAAATGTGGTAGAAGATGAGAGCCTAAAAGTGGCTAGGTACCTCAATGGTTTGAAGTGGAACATACAGGAAGAGATGGCTTTACTCAGCCCCAAGACAGTCCACCAATGTTATCAGCTGGCTATAAAGATTGAAGAGAGGAATAAAAGAAAGCATGATCAGTCCTCTACAGGTAGAGGAAGAGGCAGAGATCAAAGAGGACAGCGTGGAGGTTACCAAGGAAGAGGTAATGATCAAAGGAACCAAGGAGAATATAAGCTTACTGAGCATGGAGGTGAAACATCATCAAGAGGAGGATCTAATAGAGGAAGAGGACCCCAAGGAGGTTAAAATAGAGGAAGAGGAGCAGGCAAAAGTAACTCCTACTTTGACACCATGAAGTGCTATCACTATAATTAGCTAGGTCATCCAACTTATAGGTGCCCAGAGAAGCTTCATCTAGCAATGAGAAAAGAGTAGCTTATGCACAAGAGGACACCATGAGTGTCAAGTCACCTAAGATCAATCATATAGAATCAGAAGTAGGTGAAAATTTGATGTTTAATAGAGTGCTGATCAGACAGCCGGTCAAGGAAGAACCCAAGCAAAGGAGAGCTTTGTTTAGAGCAAGGTGCAAGATATTGGGAAAGGTATGCAAGGTCATTGTAGATTATGGTTCTATAGATAATATCATCTCTGAGGAGGTAGTCACTAAATTAAAATTGTAGAAGGTACCTCATACCAATCCTTATAAAGTCACATGGCTAAATAAAGGGCAGAGTGTTCTAGTGAATGAGCAGGTTACAATGGAATTCTCAATTGGAGGCTACAAAGACAAGCTGATTTGTGATGTACTACCCATGGATGTATGCCATCTTCTTCTTGGCAGGCCATGGAAATATGACAGAGGTGCTGTATATCATGGGAAGGAGAACACCATTGAGTTCTAGAAGGATGGAAGAACCTTCAAGCTGCAATCATTGATTGAGGATGATGAAGGATAGTCCAAGGTTCCAAACATTATGTTGAGCAGTGGTAAAGAGTTCATCAAGGATCTACACCAAGGGAATGAAGGTTATGTGATTTTTATGCAGTCCAAAGAGAAAGAGAAGGCTGAGAAGATAGTCATACCTGAAATAGTTCAAAGGCTGCTAGAAAAGTACAAGAGCATAGTGAGTGATGGAACACCTGCAACTCTACCACCAAAGAGAGCAATAAGTCATCAAATTGACTTCATACCTGGAGCCTCATTTCCTAACAAAGTAGCATACAAAATTACCCCTGAGCAGAACCAAGAGGTGGCAAGACAAGTGGAAGAATTGTTAAGTCAAGGTCTAATACAAAAGAGCATCAGCCCATGTGCAGTCCTGATGGTCTTGGCAACAAAAAAAGGAGGTAAATGGAGACTTTGTACTGATTCTAGAGAAATTAATAGGATCACCATTAGGTATAGATTCCCAATACCTAGAATTGAAGATTTAATGGATTGCCTTGGAGGAGCACAATTATACACTAAGTTAGATCTTAAGAGCGGGTATCACCAAATTAGAATTAAGGAGGGTGATGAATGGAAGACAAATTTTAAGACAAATGATGGTTTGTATGAGTGGAAAGTGATGCCATTTATCCTCTCAAATGCCCCTAGCACATTCATGAGACTAATGAATGAGGTGCTTAAAGATTTCACAAGGATTTTTGTGGTAGTTTACTTGGATGACATACTGATTTTTAGTAAGATAGCAGAAGAACATTTGAAACATGTGGAGATGGTACTCAAAAGGCTACAAGAAGAACAATTGGCAATCAACTTTGAGAAGTGTGAGTTCTTCAAACAAGAGCTTGTGTATCTAGGCTTTGTGGTATCCCAAGGAATGCTGAAGATGGATCCAAGTAAGGTGGAAGCCATCCTAAACTGGCCTACACCAACCACAACAACTGAGGTAAGAAGTTTTCATGGTTTGGCTCAGTTTTATAGGAAGTTCATAAGGAATTTTAGTGGTATATGTGCACCGGTGTTAGATACAATCAAGGGTGGTTAGAAAACAAAGTTTAAGTGGACACTAGAGGCTAATAAAGGGTTTGAAAAGCTGAAACAAGAGGTAGCAACCCAACCTATACTTTTGTTGCCTAGTTTTGATAAATTGTTCACAGTTGAGTGTGATGCAAGTGAAGTAGCAGTAGGAGGAGTCCTTAGTCAAGAAGGTAGGCCTATAGCCTTCTTTAGTGAAAAACTCAATGAAGCCAAGCAGAAATACTCCACCTATGATCTGGAACTTTATGCTTTAGTGCAATCCCTTAGGAAGTGGAGGCATTATTTATTGCCCAAAGATTTTGTGGTTTTCACAGATAACCAGGCACTTAGTTACATCAACATCCAAGAGAAGTTAAGCAATAGACATTTGAAATGGATGGAGTACATCCAAGTCTTTACATTTACCATTAAATACAAGAAGGGGCAGCAAAACAAAGTAGCAGATGCATTAAGCAGGAGAATGTTGACAGTCCAAGAGATACAGCTGAAAAGCATTGGATTGGAGAGTTTTAAAGATCTCTATGGTGAGGATGAAGATTTCTCAGAAGCCTACAAGGTATGTTCAGATTTTGCAAATCATTTTCATAGTCAATATGCTGAGTATACTCTACAAAATGGATTATTATTCAAGGGAAATCTGTTATGTGTCCCAAGAGGATCAATGAGGGAAAATATGATCCAAGAGAAACACAATGGCAGTCTTAGTGGGCATTTTGGAATAAATAAAAATTTAGAGCTGGTACAAAGATTTTATTACTGGCCTAAGTTGGCAAGAGATGTTAGGAAGTATGTAGAACAGTGTGTTGTTTGCATGAAAGCCAAAGGGGGAGCTAGCAATGTTGGTTTGTATCAGCCCCTGCCTATTCCTAACATACCATGGGAGTGTGTGAGCATGGATTTTTTGGTAGGTCTTCCTAAGACCAAAACTAGTTTTGACAGTGTTTTTGTAGTTGTAGACAAATTCAGTAAGATGAGTCACTTTATTCCTTGCAAGACTACACATGATGCAAGTTATATTAGCTAGCTCTTTTTCAGGGAATTTGTAAGAATCCATGGATTGCCATTGAGCATTGTATCAGACGGGGATGTGAAATTCATGAGCCATTTTTGGAAAACATTATGGAGCAGATTGGGTACAAATCTATCATTTGGATCAGCATACCATCCTCAGACCGATGGTCAAATAGAGGTGGTTAACAGAGTGTTAGGTAACCTATTGAGGTGCTTGACAAAGGAATATGGATAGACCTGGGATATGGTAATTTCTCAAGCTGAATATGCATACAATGACAGTGTAAATAGAACTACAGGGAAAAGTCCATTTGAAGTTGTGTATGGGATGCACCCAAGAGGAATTTGTGAGCTTAGAGACCTTGGAACAATGGAGAATAGGAGTGGACATGCAGAAGATTTTAGTCAGACCATGAAGGAGATTCATGAGCAGGTTAAGAAGACAATCACAACAGCAACACAAAAATTGAAAGATAAATTTGATGTGTCAAGGAGAGATGTGCAATTTGGAGTAGGTGACTATGTTATGGTTCATCTTAACAAATCAAGGTTGTAGAAGGGTATGTCCACCAAGTTGCAAATGAAGAGAGTGGGTCCATGTAAGGTGTTGGCCAAATATGGAAAGAATGCTTACAAGGTGGAGTTACCATCAGATTTAGGCATATCTCCGGTGTTCAACGTTGCTGATTTGATTAAATATAAGGGCACAATCAGTGATGAGGTTCAGAACAGTCATGAGGTCTTCAAGGACATCAGTAATGTACCCCTACCTAATCAAGAGCAGCTTGAGGCAGAGCAGATCTTGGAGTCCAGGGTGACAAAGTCAACAAGGAATAAGGTATACATGGAGCACCTTATCAAGTGGAAGAGCAAGCCTGAATCAGAGGCTACATGGGTACAAGAAGATCAATTCAAGAAGCTTATAATTGACCTGAAAATGATCCCTCTTTCTAGTTCTTAGTCTTTGTGCTGATAGGGGGAGAATGGTGCAGGAGCACTTGCCAAAATACAAGCACATTTTGAAGTATTATTTTTAAATCTTTTTGTTTTTGTTGTGCAAGGTATCAAATACCATTTAGGATGTGTTGAGGACCTTTTTGGTGCTTAGGTTAGAAATTGAATAAATGGGAATTCTTTTGTGTGGTTATTTCCTAAGTTTTAGCAAGAGTTGGAAAACACATTGTGTTTTCAAACAGCATAGTTTTTGCCATTCTTGGGCTCGGGGAAATAACCTAACTGATTCCTAGTGTTGTAAAAGCTCATGCTAGACCTTTTGAGGAGGTTGGACGTTTGGAATATTGGTAGTTTCATGTGAATGGGAAGAGAACAATGATTTTTGGTGAAAAAAATATAGTTTTCTGTTCTTGCATCTAAATAGCAGATTGGATGAATTAAATAAAGCATTTTTATTGTTTACTGGCATGTAAAGAATCCTTTTTGAAGTTTTGTTTTGTCATTGTAGATATTATTTCCATTGCTTTCTTTTTTCATTGTAAACTCGGTGTCTTTTCTTTAATTTAGTTTTGACTGGTAAATGGAATAAAGGAGCTTTAGCCCGTACTCCCACAGTACCAAGAAGCATGGGAATGTTGGGAACATGGCTAATCTCCTTTAGTGTACATAGGCTAGTAGTAGGAGTCAGTAAAGTTCCAAAAAGCATGCTAAATGACTTTTCCTAGGTGAGACAGTGAGAACCCGGCTAGGAAAAGCATGAGGATAGCGTGAATAATTTGCAGGGGAGTGAAGATTTTTAAAAGATTCTTTTTTGAGGATTTAGGGGAGTGTCTTGGATCTACATAGTGACGAGGAAGAGCCTATAACAATCCATTTTGATGAAGAAATTTTCACCAGTTTTGAATCAGCCTGGAAAAGCTAATGAAACCCTAGGTTTCTTGACCTTTTTGGTGTCTGGACAATATAGGGCCTGAGCAGTCTTGAAGCCATAAGGATCTTGGAGGTGAGGACATGTGAAACACATTTCCTAAGCAAAGAACTAGGTTACTTGGTGGGTTTAGAAGGAGAAAGCCTTTTTCCCCTGTTTCAAAGACCTAATTGGGCTTAAGGCTACTAGCCTTTCAAACACAAGAAAATCATTTTCTTGGAAGCGATGGAGAGTTTGTGAAGGGAGGTTGATCAGGAGTTTTAGTCAAATGATTTTGGAAGCCATGGAAGCTTTTCACACCCTTGCAACAAGATTTGGAAGTATTTTGGAGCTGAGCTAGTCTTTAAGGCTATTGAGGGCTAGAAATTGCATGAGAGGGAAAACACCAAGAATGCTTGGTTAAGGCAGTGTGATTGATTTGAAACTTGATAGAAGGGTTGGCAGGGAGGACCAGGAGTTCCTAATAACTTTTAGGACCTATAGGTTGTGTGGTGGAGAAAAACACCAAGAGTTACCAGTTGGAGACCCAGAGCATTGAGCCAGTGATTGGCTTAAACCAACCCTTGCCCTATCATGAACCCTATCAGATTGTTGGAAAGGGAAGAATCAAGATTAAATTACAAAATTGGAATCATTGGCTATTGCATGAGGTAAGGCATGTCCCAAAGGTAAAAATAAATTTAATTTCAGTAGGGCATCTAGATGATGAAGGTTGTGTTGTTACATTTAGTGATAAAAATTGGAAGGTTACAAAAGGTCCCTTAGTGGTAGCAAAAGGTGTGAAAGTAGGTGCCTTATATCTTTGTACAGGTCATATGTTCCTTCTACTTTAGCTATTGCAAATAAAAATCAATGTTCAAGAACAATTATTGTAGTTCAATAGGAAAAAAAATACACAGTTGCTATGGATTTTGAATCAACACTGTGGCATAAATAGACTTGGGCATATGAGTGCAAAAGGTATGAAAGTAATTCATTCAAAGAATGTTTTACCAGGTCTAAAATGTGTTAATATGGATTTCTATGAAATTTGTGTGAATGAAAAAAAGAGAGTTAGTTTTCTCAATGATGGGAAGCAAAAGAAAGATGAAAAATTGGAGCTTTTGCATACAGATGTATGGGGACCGGCTCAAGTATCTTTCTTGGTCGCTCTCGGTATTATGTCACTTGTATTGATGATGCAACAAGGAAGGTATGGATTTATTTCCTTAGGCATAAATATGATGTATTTGAAACTTTTAAGAAATGGAGAAGCTTTGTTGAGAATGAGATAGGTAAAAGGTCAAATTGTCTCAGATCTGATAATGGTGGTGAGTATTGCAGCAAAGAGTTTGAAGATTATTGTTCCTCTAATGGTATTTGTAGGAAAAAAATAGTTCCAAGGACTCCATAGGAAAATGGAGTGGCTGAGCACATCAAAAGAATAATAAGGGAGCGTGTACAGACTATGAGATTGCATGTTGGGCTACCTTTAAACATGTGGGTAGAGGCTATAAACACTGTTGTTTATTTAATCAATAGAGGTGCCTCTAATCCTTTGGGTTGTAGTATTCCAGAGGAAGCATGGACATGTAAGAAGGTGAGTTATTATTTTCTCAAGACCTTCAATTATGAAGCATTTGCACATGTAGATTCTAAAAATAAAACCAAGCTTGATGAAAAATCAAAGAAATGTATATTTGTTCAATATGGCATTGATGAATTTGGTTATAGGCTTTGGGATTTTGAAAATCAATCTTTTTTGAGAAGGATGTCATATTCAATGAGAAAGTGTTTTACAAAGATCAGTTGTAGTAGCATGAGAAGAAAGAAAATGATTATGTAGTGTTGGAAGATACACCAAACAACGATGTTCCAGTGGTTCCTCATGCTTCACAACAAAAACAACAACAACAAATACCACAAACTCCAGTGAATGTTAGATGATCTTCAAGGATAAGTAGACCTCTAGAAATATTTTCCCCCTCTTTGTATCTATTTTATTAACTGATGCTGGTGAACTAGAATATTATGATGAAGCTATGTAGGTGGATACCAAGGTTTAGTGGGAGCATAGAATGGAAGAAGAAATGGACTCCTTGCTAAAAAATCAGACTTGGGAATTATGCAAGTTACCTGTAGGTAAAAAGGATTTACCAAATAAATGGGTTTATAGGCTAAAAGAGGAGGATGGAGGTAAGAAAAGATTTAAACCCAGATTAGTAGTAAAGAGATTTGCATAGAAAAAGGGTATTGATTTTGATGAAATCTTTTCTCTAGTTGTTAAAATGACTTCTATTCATACTATTTTAAGTATTTTGGTTGCTGAAGATTTGCATTTAGAACAATTTGATGTTACAACAACCTTTCTCCATAGTGATTTGGAAGAGGAAATATACATAGAACAACCACAAGGATTTAAGGTCAAAGGTCAGGAGAAATTGGTGTGTAGATTGAAGAAAATTTTATATGGCTTGAAGCAAGCACCTCAACAATAGTATATTACATTTGATAGCTTTATGACTAGCATGGCTATAGTCGATGTAATTTAGACCATTGTGTTTATTTTAAGAGGTTGGATGATGATAGGTACATCATTTTATGTTTATATGTTGATGATATGCTTGTATTAGGGTCTAACATGGATCACATAAAGGAGTTAAAACAATAGTTAGCAAATTCATTTTCTATGAAGGATTTGGGGGCAACAAAGAAAATCCTTGGTATGAAGATTACATGAGATAGGAAAAACTGAAAAATGTTTTTATCTCAGGCTCTCAGGCTGATTATGTTGAAAAGGTGTTGCAAAGATTTCATATGGAGAATGCAAAAGTTCTCAACAAACCTTTGCCCAGTCATGTTAAATTGGTTAAGGATATGTGTCTGAAGACACAAGAGGAGGAAGAAAAAATGTCTAAGGTACCATATGCTTCAGCTATAGGTAGTTTAATATATGTCATGGTATGCACAAGACTGGATACTGCATATGCTATAAGAGTTCTTAGTAGGTATATGAGTCATATCAGAGTTGAGCATTGGAATGCAGTAAAATGGATTCTCAGGTATTTGAGAGGAACAACCAATAAATGTTTATGTTTTGGGGGATCTAATATTGATTTAAAAGGATATGTTGACTCAGATTTGGCTCAGGGGACATAGATACTAGGTGGAGTACCACATGTTATGTATTTACAATTGGTGGGACAATAGTGAGTTGGATTTCTTGATTGAAAAAGGTGGTTGTGGTAGAGTATGTTTCTGCAACAGAGGCATAAAAGGAGATGATATGGCTACAAAATTTCATGTAAGATTTGGGAAAACAGTAGGCTTATAATCACTTGTTTACAGGCAACCAAAGTTCTATACATATTGCAAAGAATTCCACCTTGCACTCTAAAAGAAAACACATATAGTTGAGATATCATTTCATTCAGTCAGTGTTGGAGGATGGATAGGTAAAGCTGGAAAATATACATATGGATGCCAATCTAGTGGATATGTTTACAAAGGTAGTGACAAGGGAGAAGTTGAGCTCCTCTTTAGCTTCAATTGGTCTTCATGGTTAAAAGTATAATAGAGTAGTAGGGTCTAAGGTGCTTATTTCTAGTGGGAGTTGTAAGTGTAGCGATGCCATCCAGGATCAGTCTCCAAGTGGGAGATTGTTTGGTGTGGAGCCTGATTATTCTCCAAGTGGGAGATTGTTGGTATGTGGTGACTGACCATGCTATACTGTACACTCTTCATGTATCCTTGCCCTTTTTTTCTTTGTCACTGACAAAAGAAAAATTGACTTTGTAGAACCCTAATTCTAGAAGCTTCTAAAAAGCTTGTTATATGTGGTTTGGATGGGGGTTGTAGTAGCATTATTAGCGAGATTGTAATATGTTTTACATTGGATAATACAATCATTGGATGGCTACGGTTTTGTGGATGTAGCCTGGATCGGGTGAACCACGTTAAATTCTCTATTTTGACTTGTTTCTACCATATTCTTGTGTTTTTTATTTCTCTATTTTATTGATCAAATCTACATTTAATTGTTAGATATCTTCCTTCTAACCATAACACCTAGTAGGTTAAAACTATAGTTTTTTTAGTACATTTCAAAGCTCATTCAAGTCTACTTTAGTTTTCTAGGTGCACACATTTCATCTTACAACTTGTTATTCTATTTCATATACATTTCTAGGTCATCTAGTTAAATTTTGCATCATATTAGGGTTTAGTATTTCATCTTGCATTTCATTTGGCTTTCCAAGCCCTAGCTTGGTGGTGAACCCCTCAATTGTTTACAATCTACCCCTAAGACAACCCTATTGCAAGATATCTTTCTCCTTTTCATTGAGATCTCTAGGGCATCCTTGAATGTTAGTTGCAAAAAAGTGGTGATCTATGTCCTAAACCATAAAACATCCATTTTTAAACTAATCAATAGTCAATAGAGGGTAGCAAATCCTCAATTGTTAGTTGCAAAAAAGTGGTGATCTATGTCCTAAACCATAAAACATCCATTTTTAAACTAATCAATAGTCAATAGAGGGTAGCAAATCATGAGTCTTAAATTGATTCTATTTGTATTAAATAAAGTGCATGTTGTATTTTGATCTACTAATTTTTGTCATTTCATAAATGTGTAAGGAAATAATCAACTAGGACTGTTAGGAACATGATGATTATGCATGGTCCTCATAGAGCACATGCAAAAATTCAAATGTGAATGACAGGAAAGCAATGGTAAGGGAATTTTCTAGGCCATGAGGAGTAGAGAATAGACTTTCAAGGGATATGCAATCATCATCAAAGTTGATGACAAAGATAAAATGATAGGAGTATGCAAGCAAAGATTGTCCACAAATGTAAGAAATGTAAGATATATGAAAAGAGGATACCAGGCCTAATGACAACATTTTTATGGTAGGTCATATGGTGGAAAAGCAAAGGATAGTTACTACAAGTCATGAGAGGAGATACTCTAGTGGCTAGGTTGTTTTTACCAAAGGAAAATGCCTCAAGCAATGATTTGAAGATTAACAAGCTTATAGATGTTACTATTACAGTGATCTAATGATAGGCCTAAGGGAAAATATAATAAAACATGAATATAAACATATCATGATAGAAGGTGGATAAAGAGTTGTATGGCTTGTTGGAGTTGATATAAGGACAAAGCATGGTCTACCATGTAAAACCAAAACTAATGTCAACTGGAATGGAAACCTTAGCATTCATGATATGACAAATATAATGAAAAAAATATCATGATAAGGAGTGGATGTCATAATAGTAGACAGACAGTCATGTGAGTAGGTTCATGCATATTTAAAAGGGGATATTCATGAATAGAATAGGGTTCAATGATAGATGAATGGTGTGAAGGAAAAACAATGATCTTCAAAGAGTAGAGTACGAAAGTATAGTTACAACCAATGAATGATCACAAGCATAGTAAGAAGACATCCACCCAAAAATCAAAGAAAGTAGTCCATTGTTTAAGGAAAAGAATGGAGCTACTATTGCAGATGCAAAGATATTGTATTGACTACAAGTGGAAGTCCATAGAAAGACAAATAAAGAAAATGTGGATTTCTTCCTTCTAGAAGGCCACCTACGCCTCAAGGTTTTTAATTATTTCAAACTTTTCCACAAATGTTTACAAGCTTAGAGAAAGGAGGTGGCAACAAATACAAATATCTTGGAGGCCAGTTGAGGGAATATAACAATAGTTGAGAGTATCTAGAAGGTAGTTTGAATAGAAGTATTACCCAATTTTTAGCTTTCAGCTAAAATCAGGTAACTTAGTGTTTGTTCCTTTTGTGTTTTCATTTCAACATTAAAAGATATATTATATTCTACTAAGCTCATTAATATTCATAAAAGAGATTGTCAAGAATAAATTCCATTTTATTCCAATGTTGCAATTATAGACAAATGAGAAAGAGAACCATATGTATTGCAAATGTAATCTTTATTGATAATCATGAGAGTATAAATGTCCCTCACAAGCCAAGGGACTAGCTATCCTAATGCTAGTAAAGAAGAAATCATACACATACGGATAAAAAAAATTAACTTTTCATATAACATGAAAAGGGACTTGTCATTTCCTGTGGAATGATGAATCCCATTGACTTGGCCTTGCATCATCTAGATCCTACTCCACTACTTTGTTGCTTTGCTTCCATTTGACACCTTCCTCACTACTCCTAGGTTTCTTGCATTGGATTAAAATAGTGCTGTTAGGGCAATGAAAGATTCCTGATCAAAATTATATGCAAAAAATCCATAAACGTGTGATCAAATGTCTACAAGCATTAAAATAGCAGCATATCATAAGTGTCATTGAAAACAAGAAAAGAGCGATCAAACTCACCAATGATATGCTTTGTTTATCTAACTGTTTATTCCTTGTGTAGATTTAGGACAAGTCTTGTTACTGTTCTTATTCAACTAATTACAACATCTGGGGTAAATGTGGCTCCCACAAGGGTAGAGCTTAGCATGCTGCCCTTTGATGTTTTAAGAGGGATAGGAAATTGAGCAACTTGATCAAAGATAGACATGCTATTAATGCATTAAATCAACATGGAATCACACCACTTGATCAACTTTCATTATCAAATTCAAAAGATGCAACATAGAATTTGAATTGTCAAGAGTTTATACTTTATCTTTTCATAGTGAATTAGTTATATGGCTGCCATCATGTCAAAAGAAAGGTACATTTTGTTGGATATGTCCAATCTTCTTAAGTGGATCCAAGATCCATTTTATTAAAAGAAGTAAGCAATTTTAGAGATCCATCAAGTTCAATTATAGATGCATCAAGTTCAATTATGCATCTCTTAAATAATGAAGGAGAAAATTAAGACATGCCCACCATGAAGCATACAGGATAGTAAGAAGGAGCAATCTAAGGTACTATCAAGTCCCTCTCACCTTAACCCTTTTGGAAAACCACACATCACATAGGATGGTGAGCTTTCAGGTCACTAACGTAGGTGACATGTGTCTACCCACTAGAATTAAAGTGAGGAGACGATGTGTATTTGTTGCACATGATCAAAAGGGTTGAAATGTTGTGGAAACTAGGTTACAAACATGTGGGGTAGAAAGAAATTGTTGTGTGAACCATGAGGATTGGGGCAGTCAAAGAAAGGAGATGGGCTATTATGGATTACAAATATAGGGCCATTCAAAACTATTTTTTTTTAAGCAAATCAAAAATCATTGAAAAAACTCTATTCTATTCTCTTGGCCACGACCTGAAGGAGAAAATTTTCTCACAAAAACAACAAAAAATGTTGGGGTTTCTTCATTTAATCTAAAATACAGAAGAAAAATAACATTTTTTACTTTATATTTTAAGCTGGAGGCTCAAAATGAGCTCTTTTTGCTCAAAAAATCAAAATGGAGTGGGTCAACAAAAGCTTACTTAAGATTTCTTTCATTTTTCCTTCATTTATACAAAATTTTGTCACATGAAAGGGCCCTTTATTCGAGCTTCATAGCTTCAACAATGGTGGCTGTGTGAAGGAGAAATAACAATAGAAAAAAGAAAGTGGAACAAAATGATTAGAAAGACACTTACAGCCACGACTTGAGCTCATAAAATAGCCTGCAAAAGGATAAAATGCATATTTTATACAAAAAAGGCATTTACCTAATCTTCACAATGGATTCCATAAAAAAACTTGTCAAGAATCAGCCAAAAAATCACCATTTTCTATGCTTCAATGAAACCCCATGGCGGCTATAGCTTCTTCTAGAAGCTCAAAGCAAAAAATGAATGCCTTTTTTTGCTTTGTTTCATATTTTGTTGCTTAGGGTTTGAATATATTACATGGCCAATAGGATTTTTTCCCATTCTTTTAAAAAATGAAACACATTAAAATGTGTTATGGGGGCTGAAAGATAAGTTTTAAGAGTTAGGCATTTTTTTCCTTATGTGAACATTATATGCCTTGTTTCAAAATGTGCGAAGTCCTAATCATATGCCTTTGACATGTAATGCCTTGATGCCTTCAAAACTTTGAAAATGTGCCTTCCAAGAAGTGTGGAGTCTATTATGCCCATATAGGCTGAATCATTTGGGCCTTTGTTTTTCCTTTGAAATTTAGAGAATGTTGACCAAGTGTTTGACCCTCAAGTGCATAAGTGAAATGAGTTAGAATTTTCCTTGGAGGAATTTTATTGCTTACTTAAATGCTTTTTACAAGCATTTGATTTATCCTTTATTTTGCATTTTTATCAAATGTCAAGGCATGATTTAAGTGATTTGCAAATCACTTGTATTTTATGATGCAAATATTAATGGTAGGGCCTTTTTCGCATTCCATTTTGAAATGTAAAGTAATTTGTTTAAGTGATGGATTCTAAATCACTTAAGTAGATTATTATTTTTTTAATGCAAATTAGAGTCTTGTGTTTTCAAAACACACATAGCATGGGTCAAGGCGTGGGAGACAAAATGATGTTTGGTAGACATGGGAAGAGTGTGTGAGTTGTGCCTTTGACTATTTTGGAGAGAAATGTGCTATTTTGGAGGTAGTTTTGTCACATTTTTGGTGTGACTATAGTCTTGGCTTGACCTTGGATCATTTGGAGGACTTTTTGGAGTGATTTTAGAAGGTTCTTTTTTGGCCTCAGTGCAACATCTGACCAAAACCTTCTAGATGGACATGTGTGAGGGGATTTGATGGTTTTTGCTTAACTAACTTCATCTTTGCATTTTGGAGTAGTTCTTTCTTTCCAACAAAGTGATAGCTTTGGTTCAGCATGGAGTAGTATTGTAACTCAGGTGGACTTGTGATACAATGAGTACTTTGAATCAATAAAATATAGAATTTTACCTTCTCATTTCATGTTTCATAGTATGTTGTTAGTGATTGATTACTTTGTTTTGTGAAATTTATCTTTCCTTGCAAACTTGTCTCATATTTAGGCATCTATTTAGTAGAAAATGCATTTTTATAGGTTATAAGTTGTGTTAGTTAACAATGCTATTAGTTGTGATACTTTTGTTTTCCTTCTAAGAGTCTTCTTTAGAAACCTCCTTATAAATTATTTATGTGAAATGCATGTGAAAATGAGTTGTGTAAACAAAGTTTTATGATATTATTTTGAATGTGATAGGTTGTTATCAGGTCTTAGTTGGTTTTTGGTGTATCGCCTTAGGTAGTTTCAGTTAATGTTCATGTTTTATGCATTTCTTACCCTTTTCCTTAGAAATTAGTAGTTAGGTGGCATCAAAAGGGGAGCCAACTCATAATCTGGAGGTCTTCTTTCGAATAGGACACCCACAACCTGAAAGCAGTCCCATGTTACATCCAAACCTGCTAAGTTCTTTCATAGCTTGGCATTAGGGGTGTATATTTGAATCACTAACAAGAAGACCACATGTACAAGCATATAAGTGTGAAAGAAGCATATATAGGAGTTGATAGCATTTGAAAAGGTCAACACTTCCCTTCTCCAACCCCACCAAGGAGTTTTCAGTTGTTACAAGCACAATGAAGGAAATTTTAAGCGGTTACAAGCACCTAGATGAAAGGGGTAGAGAAAAAAAAGTCATAAAGGAAGCATTTAATAATTTATAATGTTGTCCTACATCCTCTCTAGTGTATGATAGTCAAAAGAAGCCTTTCTTTCATTTTCAATCAGTTCTTTCACTTTTAAAAACAATATTGTAAGCTGGAAAAGTTTCTTTCTATTTCTACTATGCATTGTAGCTCATATTTTTTCAATTTTCAAACTTTAAAAAAACATTTTGTAACACATTATCAAGTAAGAAATTTTAGATCATGTATTGTTGTAAATGCATATTCTATCAATAAAGCAATCATTTTTGGCCTTCAAAGTTTCTGTCCTGCTTATGTGTGTGAGGTAATTGATATCATTTTTGTGATTTTTATGTACAAATCCTTGAATGAGTGTCTTACTTCTATCATTTTCAAGAAGAAAAGATATATTTGTGTAGGTTATTGTTTGTTTCATAGTTCAAATAGGTGTTAGTTTGTGAAGAAAACACACTTTATTCCTTCTAAAACTACAAAGAAACACAAACCTTTCAATATAATACTTATACATAGATATGTCAAATACTTGTGTTGTGCACAAACTACTGAAAAATTGATTAGTTGTATGCCAAAATGATAGTTCAAATCTAAAAAAAAACAAATTTTTGATGCATCACCTCAGTAGGAGCTTAGGTTTCATTTCAAAGTCTTTTCTCTATCCTCTTTCTCAATAAAGCATAGTTTAGTCCATTTTAGGTGAGGTATTAGAGGAGACAACCTTCTATGGAGGTTCCTTTCTATTATAGGTGACCCAAAAACCTGGAAAGGATCCTATGTTTCACCAATAAGCTAGGTTTTGAAACTTAGCAAGGGCACACTATTGAGTGATAATAGTAATATCACTAATGGTGAAGGTGCCAATCTAGAATCCCTTGACATTTCAATAATAAGGATCTCCTAAATGAAAACATTAATAAGGTAATGAGTTTGTTGAAACCTTATGTGAAAACCCAAAAAAAGGCTTGGAGGAATTTGAAACCCTAATTGAAAACCCAAAAAAAGATAGTGTTGTTTTTGGAACCCTAAATAAAAACCTAGACAAAAATATTGAAGACACTGATGTGGACTCCTTATTTGGAGAAGAGATCTCAGAAGCATCAGTCCAAAGCATGGATAAAGAATATGAGGGAGACTATGAAAACATGGAAATGGATGGTCTTGGTAATGATCTGGAAGTTGATGAGTTTGAATGCCAACTCAAAAAGGAAATAAAAAGGGTCACCTATAAAGGTGATGATAGTGGGGGAATAAATAATGTCACTCCATCAAGGGACCTAGAAGTCCCAACACAAATGCTGACAATTAAAAGCCAAGGCCAAGCCAATAAGGATGGCCTTACTAAGCAAACCATATGCAATCGGCATACCCCTAATGGTAGAGGGGAGAAAAAGAATGCACAACAATTGGTAATGGAAAAAATATGAAGAAATATAAGGGAAAAAGGGAAAATAATTGATTTTGAACCTAAAAACAAAACTTGCTTCTTGAAAGGTTTTAACCTCTTTAAGTTGGAGGCTGATAAATTTAAGCAAGTGGAAAACAAGGAAAGACCTAGCAAGGTTAAGTAATTGGTGAATCCACTTGAAACCAAAATGCAACCCACCCCTACCCAATAGGATACCACTGGTGGACTAGTTGCACACCAATTTAAAGAGGGGGAAGGGGAAAAAGAATTAAAAAACCCCATTGGTCCTTATAACTAATGCACTGATGATACTTTGGTGGATATGGGTATGTGGGATGTTGGTTCCAAAAGTGTAAACAATAGGGATTCAAAATTCTATCCAAAAAACACCCCATCATCATGCTAGGGTTGGAATGCAAAGAAAATTGAGGATAATAATGATCTTACACTCTAAGCAGACATTCTCAGCCTCCATGGGGACACCATACCTTCAAAGGATGTATGGGAACCAAATCTTAAGGGAGTCACTAAAGGGGGAGTGAGCTCTAAAACTGATTCACCTCATAGGCCAAGGGGCATACCAAAAAAATGAACTAAAGCCCTAATCCCAATAGGGAAAGGGAATCTAAAACTCCTATCTAAATAAAAGAGGAATAAAAATAGTGTTGCATCTCAGAATAGCCATTACTTGGGAATTATGTAATGCACTTTATGAATTTATGCAGTGGAAATTTGAAATGGGGTTAATTTCAAATATACATCTTTTATTATTGAAATGCAGTGAGAGTTTGGAATGGATTTATTCCAAATGTGCATCTTATTATTGAATTATAAAAGAAAAAAATTATTTGCTATATTTTGCAAGCATACGTTATTTACGTGTGGGTAAAAACATGGTACATTCTTTGGGTTAAACACTAGGTATGTTTTTGATAAGGTAAGAAAGGTTTTGAAAGGACCAAGAATATTTTACAAAATTAAGAAAAAGACACTTCAAAATACCAAAGTATCAAACTTTTCCAACAAAATAGAGAAACAACACCAACAAAAAAAATGCAAAAAAAGAGTAGAAACAATCAACACCCGGTCACTAGATAACTAGGAGAGTTAGAACACTCAGAACCAACAACAGTCCTAAGTCAAAGCCAAAGAAACATCAAGGCCAAGAGAGAAAAAGGACATACAAAAAAAACATATGATGCAAACCAAGATCCCATCACTAACCACAAACCCCACAAGCTACAACAAACTAACTAGTCAATAACAAAAAATTTGAGCCATCTTTGAAACACCTATCAAACCAGGAAGCCAATTCTATATCCATATATAATAGAGAGAGCTCCCTTTTATTGGAAAGGATCACATGAAAACCTTTTCCACCGAACCCAGAGAACTCCAACAACTCCATACTCCACCTTAGTAGGAGTCGATCACACCTCAAGAGGGACAACACCAGAGAAAACCAGGAAAGGAAGCTTCCAACCAAAATGATAACACCCATCTTCACCTCGATAGGAACATGCTATAGAATCAAGGAGAAAGCCACCACTCCCATAGAAAAAGTAAACACTAAATCAAAAGACTATCCCCTCTAAGACATAATAGAGGAGGCTTCATAAAAGTGTGAGATCCAATAACACCTCATTCGCAGGCAACCATGAACCATAGCCTTCAACACCATCCAAAAACACATCAACATAAACAGAGTTGTACCAGCATAAAAGACTCCCTATCACCACACAAGTAGAAATAGAACACACCCCAGAGTCAACAGGGCGTCATTGACAAAGCCCAAGCATCAAATGGATGTAGAAGACCATGAAGAGAGAAGAGATCACCTCGAAAGCCACCAAACACCATGCAACAAAGAGTAGAAACATGATGGAAGAGTAGAGTTCAACATCATTCTCACCACAAGCAGAGACAAGAAAACCACAGAGTTCACAATAACCCCCTTTCCCAAGTGCACTTAGAAGAGAAAGGAAAACCCACAACCAAGGCAATGCAAAGCTTCATACCATATGAAGCAAAAAGGCACATCCATTGCAACACAATAGAGCCAAACAAGGACAAGAATGCAAGAGATAAGCAAGGAAACCTCTAACCCCAATAACTCCACAAGGGAGTAGAGGAGCATCAAAGTGAAAACTGAAAAGTAAAACACATGCACCACCATCAACCCCATATGAAATAGAGGAAACAAAGCCAAACCAAGAGACAAGATCCACAACACCAAGGCTAAAGCCACATCTAGGCCTCCATCCAAGTGCACTATAAAGCAATTCTAGTAGTTGGAGTAGAGCTAGAGATAGGAAACCACAGTCCACAAGTGCTTAGCTTCATCAACGTAGAAGCCAAGCCACTAGATCACACCAAAAAAGACCAAGGAGGAGGACCCCCCTCATGGAAAAAACACCTAGCCATAGTGAAAACACCCTCCACAATAGGCATAGACAAACCCATTCAAGGGCAGAAATGGGGAAGCCCTACACAACAACAATAAGAACCAAAAAAAGAAAAAAAGGGGAGGCCAACAAACCCATCCCCAACCATCCTGTAGCACCAAAACCAGACCCAAATCATCATAATCCTTTGATTCAACACTATCATCACACTCCCCATCTATAGAATTGAAAAAACTGAAGCCATTGCTATTCTTGTTCATCGGCTTAAAATTGTGTTAGTCGAAGAATAAACCCTACATGATACAATCACCCTTTCTCATTATGTAGTTCAATAAAACTTTATCAAACGACACCTATATCCATTACCATCCTCATGTAGGGTGGGGAATTTTCCTTGCACTACATCTTCATCATGTTCGCTACCACACATGACATGGAACTATCTTTGTGTAGTTTGGTTTTAAAACTTGAACAACACAACCACACACATCCACCTTCAAAGTGTAGGTCAAGTTTTAAAACTTGAACTACACTTTGACACTACCCACTACCACATGTACTACAGGGAATTTTCCTTGTGCTACATCCCACATAGTTACCCTATGCACTTTGAGAATTTTTTCCTGAAGTGCATATGTTTGCATTACCCAAGTGTAGGTTTGAAAAAATTTCTTGACTTGCACCAAAATTTGTACCCCATATGTAGGTTAGGGAAAATTTCCCAACGTACACACTATTTTACCCTAAGTGCAGTATAGGAAATTTTCCTGAATTGCATCTTTTTTATGTAACTCTCATGCAGAGGTGAATAATTTCTTTGACCCTACATCCAATGAAGAAATACTCAACATAGTTAGTAAAATTTTCTCTGAACTACACACCAACGCATCAAAAATGTACAAGTGCAATTTTTTTCATTGTTGCATGTAATCTATAAATTTCTCTAATACTAGAGGATTTTGATCTTCATGTTTGTAGCTTCATCATCAATGTTAGAGCCTTCTCCAAGGAATAAAAATATGAAATACCAATATCAAGGTGTGATTCCAAACACATCTATGGAGTCCAATGTTGATTAGACCAGGGACACTGAAATCGAACATGTGGACATGTCCAAATTATTGAAGAGGGTGAATAAACAACTAGTCGATGCAAGCATGAGGTGTGTTGTTGAGAGTAGTATCCATTTGGCCTCCGTATTTCTAGTGTGAGCATATAATCTAGAATTTGTACTTACAACAGTAACACATTTCCACAAGAAAACTAAGAGCATCAAAGATGCAGATGGGGAGGTACTCATAAGATTAGACAAAGAGTTATTTGATAAGATATTCATGTGTCCAAGTATTGATGAATATGTTGATCTAACTATGGAGGCATCACAAGCTTATTATGAAAAAAACTCAAATAAGTGTAAGAAGCCTATCAACACCTGATGGCTCAAGAATGCCAGGTCTTCCATTGCAAGGTGGCCTAAGAATATCCACAGGAGTAAGTTCGTCGAAGAGGTAAATGATTTAATAACTCTTCTCAGTAGAGTTAAAGGATTGCCAACTTCAAACACTTTTCAAGAGTGGATGTATTAGTACATTCATGTCGTAAGGAAAGGTAATCGAAGAATATTTTAGGGAAAGAAAATTAATGATGCTATTTGTGAGAAAATTTCCAAGGTATCCACTTCTTTGAATTTTATATGACTTTTTATCTAGTTTATGCTGCTACCTCGATTAGGCAATTTCTAAGATTGGCTTCAGAGCATGTAGATGAAAGGTTCATGTATATGAGTACTATCCTCAATTGAATTTGAAGCAAATCATCAATATTTTTAGGAGAGTCAATGATTCCTTTTTCTATTCATACATGTGCATGTTTGATAGGGAACTTGAGAAGAAAAGTGTATTAGACAAAGCATGGGAACTTGTTAAGAAGTTTGGTTGCATGTTCCTACAATTTTCCACCTTTACATACATCAAATTTGGATGTTTTGATGGATATCCATAGATTATCCCAAAATATCCTAGTGACAAGATTGTGCTAATGGAGCTATGTAGGAAGATCATGAATGTTCCCAACAAGCAGGTTGAGTCACACAAGGCTAGATTCAAATTTCCCTCGACCATTGGTAGATACTCCATCACTAATTCTCCTAGAGCCAAGTCCATGGAGATGAATATGCAATGGGTGACAATGAAAAAGTAAAAAAAAGGGAATGCTTTTGGTTGTAGGGGAATGAAGGATAAACTCAAAGAAAGCTACTCTCACATGCACAAAGTTGAAGTTGTATGGGTTGAGTGTAGAATTGATGACTTAGATGTAAGGAAGATTGACTACAATCGACTTACCTTAGAGTAGATTAGAAACTTGGATCTTGTTGACATTCCTAAAGATATGGAAGATGAAGATGACATTCTGGATCCTGCTTATGAAGAGAAAAAAGTTGCTGATACCTATCTTTTTCCAATCCACTAGTTACAAAAAGAGATGATTTCCATAAGAGAGAGAGGTTCTAGTATATTATTTTGAACACTATTGTTTGGTTGTAGGAGAAGGGGATTAAGTTGAAAAAAATCAATAGAGTCCATTAGAAGAGGATGATGGTACTGAAGGGCTTGCTAGTAAGAAAGGAGAGTTGAGAACAAAGAACAAGGATGATGCTCCAAGTACCAACAAGGTACATAAGTTCATTTTCAAAATGAAAAGGGATAAAAGTAAGGAGACAAAAGGAACATCAACTTAGGGTGAAGAGCAAGGGGAGGAAAATCTAGTTGAAGAATCACATGAATCTCCCATCACTTCATAGCATGAATTTGCACTAGAAGATCCTCCCACCTCTTCCTCTCCCATAACTACTATGGTACCAAGTCCTACTCCTTCTATTACAAATACATAGTCTTTGCCTACTATTTTCACTATCCCTACTAATCCTAATGTGTCAATAGAGTCCATTCATCACTGACTAGTGGGTCCATTTTTGAAAGTCCTCAAGGTAGTATTAAGAATGTCTTTGGTTCTCTTTATTATATTCCCAGTCTATTTGATGTGACCTCACCAATTCTTGACACATTCAACCAAACTAACTTTGATAAGTTCATGGATACAATTGCACCTCAGGTGTCAAGTGTGGAGATCCCTACTACAATGTTGACCCAAGCTCTACCTATTTTGATTGCCATTGTAGTAATTTCAACTCTATCCACACAAAATTTGGTAATTGGTACTGAAGGAGATTCTTACACTCTTCCTCCTTGGTTAACATCACAAACACCAAAGAAGAAGAAGAAAGTTATCTCCCAAGATGACTTTGATTTTGGCCAACTAGTTCTTGTGAAGACCAAAACTACAAAGAAGGCCAAAAATATTTCAACGGTGATGGTTGACAAGTCAGGTTATAAGTATGTTGAGGTAGCACAACCTACCCTAGATAAGACTGCTGAATACATTGATGTGTCAAACTATGTGATCACCAGGGTAGAATTGGGAAAGAAAACACATGAAAGTGCAAAGGAAGATTTGAGGGTAGCAATGGCCTCTTTGATTGAAAATTATAACAAGGATAAAATCATCAAGGATCAATTGAAGGTCAAGGTGGAACAAATCACATATGTACTCTGGAAGATAACTCAATCTTCAGAGTCTATTGCACCTATTACTACAAGTGAGGATAATCCTAGAATCCAAAAGTCCAAAAGGACTCATGCATAAGGCAAGGCTGTTGGTGAATGGATAGATCAAATAATGGCCCAAGGCACATAGTTGTTGAAGTCTTCTATTGAATTAATCAATCATATGGAGAATGTGAAATTAGAGTTAAACCATGTGATTGATGCATTACCTCAAAATCAAAAAATGTTAGAGAATGGTCTTGAGGCTTGGAACAAAATGAGGGATCTCAAGCTAGATATGTTGGTGGAAATTGGGGTGATCCCCACCAAAAAGACATTCATTGAATTTTGAGAAATAATGAAACACAAAAGGGATGTCATTAACAAATTAATCAAATATCTGCAATAAGCTTAGGAGATAGGCAATGATAGAGAAATAGATCTCATCACCAAGATTGGTGAGCTTCCTTGCCAAGTACTTGATGACAAACAAAAAGTCCTTCCCATGTATAGACAATTATCCAGGAGTTCACGTCCTTAATTTAGACAGAGATTGAGTCAAAAGCTTTTTCATTAGCTTCCATTGATAAGTTAGTGGATTTTTCAAGTGACTTTGAATAATCTAAAAGTAATACTAGATAAGCATAGGAAAGCACGTATCAATATTGAGGACTCCATCAAACGAGTGCTTGCCATCTCCAGCCATACATCAATGCTAGATATTGAAAAGATATGATGATTTCCTGGAGAATAATGTTGAAGAATAAAGAGAATGTGTTTGTCCAAACTTAGTTTATTTTCAAGGTTTTCCTTTATGCAATTTGTATTTTGTAGATGAAAATTTACATGTCTTTTGTAATATAACTATTACATGTAAGAGGATTGAAGTCCCAAATCAAATCAAACTCTTCCTTTGAATAACTCAAGTTAGTTGTAGTTTTCCTATTTTTACTCTTAGCTTTCCTCTATAAATAAGAGGGAGCTCTTTTGTAAATATTACCTTTTAGCTTATGAAGTGAAACACTGCCAAATTGAAGAGCATATTGAAACCTTTTTTTGAAGTGCAAATGGGTGATTCCACAATAGTGGGTTACACTTTTTGACCAAACTTGACATTGAACTAATTTTTTTAACTAAATCTTCACTTTCAGACAGCTATAGCTGCTAAACCACAAGGAATTTGAAGATGATGCAAACTAGTGATTTGTGACATTTTTTTCTTCTGTAGATTCTAAATATATATATTTTTAAAAAATTGGAATCAATTTACATTTCTTTTTCCATCTCCTTCGATACCTAGTTTATAACAATAAACAACATTTTTAAAGAGTGATGTTTACTGTATAACACATAATTTTTTTTCTATAAAGGATAAAATTCTATTTTTTTGAATTTAGATTTGTAACTATGATATCTACCTCCTTCATTTGGTTTCATAGTGTTTTATTGAATATTTTTTTCTTAATTAATTTTTGAAGTAAAACCAATTACAATTTAGACATAGGTTTACTGTATAACACATAACTTTTTTTTGTATGTATTGAAATTCAATTTTTTTTGTTGGATCAAGGACATCAATACCAAGAGCATAGATATTTTTTAGATTTTTTTTTTGGTAATCTACTATTTTTCCACATGTGCAAAACATAGAGCTTGTTTTTTGGTGAAAAACCTACATTCACAAGAAATAAAAAATAAATATAATAATCAAATTAAATATATTTAAAATTGTACTTTTTTGGAAGTTTATAATCAGAAATACATACTTACAAAAAACAAATCTTAAACGAATTCATTTGATCCCCCAAAAGGTAAATCAAAAGTGGGTTTTTATCACCATTTTGATAGGTGTAGAGGAGACTCCTTTATAGGTATGGTTTAAAACTAGCGAGGTTCTATCCATGGGGATTTGATCAAACCCTCTTCAATTAAAATCCTATAAATGGAACCTTTCAAGGATTAAATTATTATATTTTCTAAAAATATGTGATTTCAACAAAAAATAGGATGTCCTAGAAAGTGTAACCCATTATTGCGGCAACACCCAAATCGAGATTCAATCAAGAAAAGAAGCAAGTTGGCGTCCAATATTTTTCTTATATCAATTTTTTTGTGTGATGAGTTTGGTTATTAATATCTTTTCATTTCTTTTTATATACTTTTAAGACACTTTACATATGTTTTTGAAGTATCTCTCAAACAATATCCCCATAGTATGTTATCTTATTATGCATACCTTGCCACCTTGAACCCATTTTGTGGAAATGAAATATGGTGAATCATTCGTATAATTGAATGGATTAAATATGAATATATATGTATGTGAATGGATGTTGTGATTTGATTATGGTAGTTAGGTGCATATGTGTGTTGGATGGATTAATCTCTTTTGCAGAGCTTAGCACATGGTGGCAAGGAAGGAGTATTTATAGCAAGTACCAAGTAGCAAAGTAGGGGATTAATGAGTTTGAGCTAATCAAAGTGAAGGGAACTATGGAGTTGAATGTGGTTATTATAGAAGAAATAAATGTTGGAAGAAATCTGTTCTTAAATGTTGAACAATTATCCATGTGTTTCACATGCAACCTGTCCTTATCTAAAGATAGGTCTCTTTTCCAGTTAGTTTTCTATTTAGATGAATAAGTCAAATAATTATTCCACCTCCTCGTATCTAGGAGTGAGATTTATGATTGTTATTAGTTAGTTAGTTGGAAGTTCGAATAAGACTCTCCCCATTTTGTATAAAGTCGAGTGATGAGCTCATAGATTAGTTAGTTGATTTTGTTACAAATTTCTAGTAATTAGTAGTTTTCCAATTTTTTAGTTGATCAAAAACATGTTGTTACAATGAAGTTATGGAATAAAATTTGAAGAAGGATTCTGTCTAATATCTGGTGTTGCGTAATGAATGGTGTTGTATGATTCAAGGATGTATGAGAATCTGAATTATATCTAGTTTTTAGTTAAGTGAAGCAGTCTTCTGAGCCACCCACTCATGTACTGTTCATCACTTCATTTACATTTTAGTTATTTATGTGCTTTCATTAATTCTGTTTTCTTTATCTTATACATGCATTACAAGTAAATGGTTTATGGTTAAGTTAGAAGTTGAGTTTGTTCATGAACAAAGATAGGACATAGTTCTCTGGAGATTAGGATTGATTATCTTATCATTTTAAATAGTTTCAGATTGATTTTTCATTCACATATTTTTAGTAGTCACCTACAACTTATGTTGCAGGTACCCATAGCCACTAGGTTATGTAACTACTTGCACTATTTTTACAATTTTGTTAATTCTAGCAAGGTAGAATAGTTTGAATAAGTTAGAGTAGAGTAATTTAGGTCAATACAAGCCTATGAAGACACATATAGTGGAGTTCCATCATAAGCTTATGCACCTTGGTCGATAATTTAATGTAGGCTTGCAATGTTAAGAGGACTGTTCAATTTGGTACACCCTTGAATTGTGTAAAATTTACCAAGTCCATAACACATTAGTTTGCCTCTACATTGTGTATTGGGAATGTTATTACATCTTTCCTATTTCATTATCTTGTACATGAGTGAATCATAGTGTGGAATTGAATGTTCTAGAAGGTAATCCAAATCTGATTTTGAAGTCTTTGAACTACACTATTATATTTGACAATTATGTTTATGTGTATAATCTAGAGATAATTCAAAGATTTGGGTTGCAAGTTGTTATCTGCATTTAGTTGATCTTTTGGTGGCATATATTAGAGACTTTGAGCTACAAAATATACCATTCTCTTTCTTTTCAAATCATCATAGAAAGCAATAGAAGACTTTGTGCTTTTGTGGGTTTTCTTGCTACTGACACTTGTTGGTATCATTTTAGTTATTCTTTCATCTAGATAAAATAGATATTGGTTATTATTGCTCTAACTAGTATTTTGTGGTTAATTACATGTTGTAATTGTCACATGATTATCATTGTAATTTTGTAAGAGGAAACATATATGCTGAAACAAGAGAATAAGATGAATGGAAACACCCATGGATAATTGTAGTGTACATAAGCTTAGTTACTTACTAGTTGTTTTAGTTAGCAATAAAAAGGGAGCCCCCCCTTTTTGAGAGTGATCTACCTCTCTAAATGCTAACATGAATTTGGTAATCCTGCCTCTCTCTTGACCTTTAGAATATGGCACACCTATAGAATGCTACTACATTATGTTGTGTTCACTACCTTGTATGTATTCTAATGACTGTCCTTAATCTATTTGACTACTAGTTTCACTTGTGACTGTGACCTACAGTTAGGTGACTCTCTTGAACACTCAACTACATCTACACAGTGAAAGTGGTTATCTACCCCTTTGTGATCTTGTTCTTCATAATATCACTCCCTTAATTACCCCTTAATACACAATAGGGCTTGCACAAGAAATGTAAGAATAAAAGATAAAATGTATATCCTATTCTCTTATGGAATTGCATTCTTCTTAAACACTTCCATGGTATGACCAAAAAGAAGGTTTGAAAGATATAAAAGGACCTTGCAACTTTAAACCTTGAAAAGAGTTAAAACTCCAACAAAATGGTGACCCTATAGGCTTACCTTGCAAGAACTTTGAACGTTCCCTCCTTAACTCATGAGCCTTTACAACATGGAGAGAACTAACAACTGCCTTAACTTCTTAACCTCCATCCCTTTTCCTTAGTCTACAATGTGCCTTGCAACTTCCCTTCTTTTCCTAGACTCCTTAAATGTCAGATATCTCTCAACCTCCATGCATTCAACATGGCCTTGAATGAAGGACTTCTTCAATTTGCAACGTGCCTTGAATGCTCATGAAAAAGAAAAACCTAAAGTTTTCCTTTCAATGTGGGCTACCATAAATGAAAATTTTCTCCTTTTGCTTTGGCACCTAAGACTTAGTCTTTTCCTTATCTACATTTTATTTGAGCTTTCATAACCAAGCCTTCATTTGGCACCCAAAACTAAGCAAAATTATTTTCTTAACCTTTTAGCTTTTAATTTAGAAGCTTTATGAGATTTTGTCATGACTTTAATAAATCTAGCCCCTTTAAACAAAAATGTCAAGGAAATTTTAGACTTAAAACCTATTGAATTTCAAGAATGTGTTATTAAAGGTTGTTTAAACCATAGGTAAAAATAGGCTAACAATTAGAATATGCACTAGGGTTTTGAGATTCTTCCCTAGCTGACACTTTTTCTTTATCTCTCGTAGGTGGATTGACACCAAGGATTCTGTTGGAAATTAGCAGAAAATTTCTTCTTATGTGTCGCTCCTTCTGATAGAGGTAGCACACGTTCAAACCTCCGAGCACCTCTATGCCACAATTAGCATTACCATTATCCAATTTCAACAATAGGGCATTTGGTATGTCTATCCTGAGGTAAATAGATACTAAAATCCTTACATCTACATGAGGTAATGCAAATTTTGTATTGTCTATTATGAGGACCCTTCCATAGGGTTCCGACAAAAGAGGTATAAAATTCTAGACTTGTGGTGACACATTCCTCACCACCACCCATCTAGGGATTGACATAGCCAAGGTTTCTTCATTTAAAGCCTCTATGACCAAGCCAATGCCCTAAAAATATTTTTTCCTATGTTGCAAAACTTTTTTTGTTGCTTTATTCTGCATTTCATGGTTTGTGAGGGAAATAACATATAACCCCCTTTGAATCATTCTATAGTATAAAAAATGAATCCCTAATTTTTTACCCCACACATTAGCCAACCACTCATCCTTATATTTCCTCGTTGGGACCTTGTTAATGTCCACAATAGCCAGAAAAATACCTATATTCTTTAGTTTTCTATCTTTTTTGTTTGATTCATAAGAGTTTTCTTTTTATAAATCATAAAAAATAATGAATACAAGGCTAGCTAGTGTTGGGATAAGGTGCCATTAACCTTGTAAATCCCAATATTGTATTTATTCCATTTATTATTCTTAATTTGTAATTACCCATAAGGGATGAATAAGTTTCACCGACAGTTTATTACAGAGTTACTTTTACAAAATCTTGGTAGTAAATGAGGTGAGGTGGAGAATCTTGGTGCCTATCTTAGGGAAATGTATTTTTGGGCTATTATGACGCATGTCATAAGTTTGTAAGAGCATCTATGACAACTTACAATTGTCATAAGGTGTAAGAGATTCTATGACAACATATGACAACTATTATTATCTTGTAAGTTCCTATTCTTGGTTCTAGGCGCCTATATTGGGAAGATGCCTATGACAAGTGTAAGGGAATATGTAAGAAGATGATTTTGGTGTATCCCAAGATAGAAATATTGGATTTTATCCATCTCCCACGAATTCCTTTGGTGGGTACTCATTTTGTATAAATATGAGACTTGAGAGTGAAGTTTATGAGAGAGAGAGAGTAGTAACAAGAGTAACAGGGTGCTGCAGGATTGAAGACTCAAGAGGAGATTGGAAGTGGATGTATTGTAATCTTGTTTTGAAGATAATACAACTTGGGCCTCTCTTCTTGGTGGAGTTTTTTCCCGCAAGGGTTTCTCCACGTAAACACTGTGTTATGAGTTTATTCTTTTGTTCCATTGCTACCTTGTGTTGTGAAATCTTGCATTCTTATGTTGCTGATTTGTGCCTCTTTGTTGCTGCTATCTTATGGTGATGTTATTGCTGTTATAAGTTCATCTAAGGTGGTTTTATCAAGCATGTTAGAGTGGCTGATTTTAGCATCATAAAGAAGTTGAATCTCTTCATGGTATTTCAAGGATTAAGAAAAGTTATTTACAGATTTGCATACAATTTTCAGATTTCTATATTGTAGTAGTCAAAGCCTTGTATCTCACCAATTGGTATCATATCTTAGTGATTTGGTGATTAACAATTGGATTAGAGATTGTTCGTTTATTCCAACAGCTAGGTTGAGAAGAAGAATACAAGAGAGACAAGATCTTAGGAAGAGAGAAGAAAATACCTAGGAAGAGCTATGGAGAGAAAGAGGAGTACAAATCCCAGAAAGAGTCAAATGAGAGCCCAATTATGAAACACACTAGAAATTAAATCTAGAATTGAAATAAACTAGGCTTTTTTGCCACGACAAGAAAGAAGAGCCTCCATAGTCCACTAAGAGCCTCCCTCCACAACATCCATTCCTTCAATAAAAAGTTTCTTCGCATCATTTTTATGCCCTTTCTTCCTCGCAGTCCCACAATTTGGTTTGATTTTGCTACAATCCCTTTGAGCAAGCCCAAGTTTCGACATGGAGGAACCAAAACTAAATCATTATCGAAATGATCAAAATTCTCTTCCAGATCCTCCATGAAAGGATAAGTTCCATCTGAATTGAAGCCAACCTCCTTTGGATCATGTGGAAATACATCAACATTGTTGGGAACCAGATCAACCATAGGGGGGAGGTGGTAGCCAAAGAAGGCTCCGAAATAGACACTGGATCTGAGTTAGGGGAAAAGAACTTCCCATGATTTTGCTAGATAAAATCAACATCTGGTTCACCAAACTTCTTAACCCATTTTTTGAGACAAATATATCTCGAACTAGATAAACACTTAGCAAAGCAAGCCTCAACTTTGTGTCCCATTTTATTGCAATGGGAGCACTTGAAGGGGAGCCCTTCAAAATTCAAAAACTAAGTCCGGGTACCCATGGAAGAGTGGATACAAATGGAGTGGGGAAGAGGCTTGGAAATGTCTACTAAAGCACATGCCCTTGTGAATCTACAAGCAAAAGCAGCCATTACGATCAAAATTCTCTTCCAGATCCTCCATGAAAGGATAAGTGCCATTTGAATCAGAGTCAACCTCCTCTGAATCATGTGGAAATACATCAACATTGTTGGGAACCGAATCGACCATAGGGGGAGGTGGTAGCCAAGCTAAGAAGAAGAATAAAAGAGAGATAGGAAGATCTCAAGAAGAGAGAAGAAAAGACCTAAGAAGAGCTATGGAGAGAAAGAGGAGTGCTAATCCCATAAAGAGTCAAATGAGAGCCCAATTACAAAACACAATAGACATTAAATCCATAACTGAAATAAACTAGGATTTTTTGCCATGGTGAGAAAGAAGAGCCTCCATAGTCCACTAAGAGCCTCCCTCCACAACATCCATTCCTTCAATATGGAGTTTCTCAGCATTAGTTTTCCACCCTTTCTTCCTCGCAGTCCCACAATCTAGTTTGATTTTGTTGCAGTCCCTTTAAATAAGCCCAAGTTTTGATGGAGGAACCAAAACTAAATCATTATCAAAATGATCAAAATTCTCTTCCAGATCCTCCATGAAAGGATAAGTGCCATCCGAATTGGAGCCAGCCTCCTCTAGATCATGTGGAAATACATCAGCATTGTTGGGAACCAAATCAACCACAGGGGGGAGGTGGTAGCCAAAGGAGGATCTGAAACAAACACTGGATTTGAGTTAGGGGAAAAGAACTTCCCATGATTCCGCTAGATAAAATCAGCATATGTTTCACCAGACTTCTTAACCCATTTTTTGAGAAAAATATATATCTCAAACCAGATGGACACTTAGAAGAGCAAGCCTCAACTTTGTGTCCCATTTTATTGCAATGGAAGCACTTGAAGGGGAGCCCTTCGAAATTCAAAAATTGAGTCTAGGTATTCATGGAAGAGTGGATATGAATGGAGTGGGGAAGAGGCTTGGAAATGTCTACTAAAGCACATGCCCTTGTGAATCTGCAAGCAAAAGCAGCCTTTGTTGGATCAATCTCAATAAAAACACCCACCTACTCGATTAGATTTTTAATGAGATCTAGAGTTCACATAACGAGAGGAAAATTGTAAAGCCTAATCCAAAGAGGAATATTTGTAATCTTAGTAGTGGATGGATCAAAGAAGGGATTCCAAGGTGTTAAAAAAATGCTAGAATTTCCAAAAAACCATGGTCCATTCTACACCACAAAATTACAATCTTCAATCGAATTGAAGGAGAACAAAAAAAAGACAAAATCCAGAGGTTCGATCAAAGGAAGGGAGAGATCACTCCAAGAGTTTCTGGCCCAAGCTAAAATTGAGTCCAAAGATGGGTGCCTACACATGAATCTTAAAATCAGAGAATGAAATCCAATATCCATAGAGATCTCATTGATGCACTCATTAGAGATAAGGAGATCCGTGAGTTCGTCTATGAAGACCACCTTTGAATCACCAACGGTGTAGGAAATGCCGATGAAGGGCAACACAGTCTTTGAATTGGGAATTGCAATAGGAATCAGGGGTGATTTAGGAGGGGAGGGGCTAGGGTTAGCCAACCGAATTTGATCCAGGAAGAATGCGCTGCACACATGATAAGGATTTGCCCTGTTTTTGCATTTCTCTAAAGTAGTCGTATTCGCAGTAGCATCTAAATGAACTAAGCCCGTACCAACACTCCGTTGATCAAAATCCAATACAAGAGGCAAATAGTACGACAAAAATTCTTGAGAACTTGCAGTCGAGCGAAGGGAATACCGATGCTTCCCTTCCCTTCCCTCCAAGTAGCTAGTCTTCTTCTTGCCCTTCGAACACTCCTTGCCATTGGTTGTTCCATTGTGCCTTGCGTCGGTCTGCATGCACCACTCACCATTGCCTGCATCCTCATCAATCTTTGCTGCATCGCGAGCAAAGCCTTCACACATTGTCGCTCCCATAACCCTTAGTACTAAGCAATTTTTTTCTTTAGTTTGCTATCTTGTTCACATAATGCCTTGCTTAATTCAAAATTCAGAATCATGACATCGATTTTACGGGAGTCAAAGGTGTACTTACCTCTTCTACATCCCCCATCTTCTCCACCTTCGCTCGCTTGCACAATGGATTTGGCCTCAGCTGGAAATTCCACCTCCTTGCTTGCAACAATGTCTCTGAAAGACCTGGCCTGAATGTTGCCACTTGAAACACCATTTGGCCCTTTTGGCAAGCCATCAAGGGGATCCATACCCCCCACCATGATTATTCAGCCTCTCCCAACCAACCTCGCATGGGTGAGGGTAGAAGAAAATAAGTTTCACACAAGGTAATTAACTCCGATAATGTTGGGTCACTACAGTCCGTACTCCCAAGAGGAACGCCTACCTGGAGGAGGGCCATGCCTCCCCCACTCCCACGAGCGAAGCTTGACACGGGTCGCTTCAAACCCTCACCACTTGCAAAGCCTGCCTTCTCCCTCTACTCTTATGATCTATATGTTTATCTTTTGCTTCATTAGAAAAAAAAATATAAATTAAAAAGGAATGGAAGTAGAGATTTGATTTCTAAAAATGTTTAACTTTTTAAAGTAGTGATATTATCTTTTTCATTCATTAGAAAAAAAAAAAAAACTTAAAAATGGGAGAGAATGCATAAATTTGATTTCTAAAAAGAATTACCTTTTTAAAGTAGTGATATTATCTATTGATATTAGCTAATTTTTTTTTATATTGTTAAAATTATTGAATGATCAAATCTTTCTCAATGATTTTGCATCATTCTAACATGTTCTATGGATGACAAAAATCAAAATTAATATAAAGAATGCCTTCAAAACAATTATGAATGATTTTCTATATATATCTATATGGAAAAATCATTTATTTATAATATTATAAAAATAAAAATTAAAAAAATATTGAATAGAAAAAACCTAAAAATATATCAATGAAGAAATTTATTTAAAGTATACATTTATTTTTTAGGTATAAAAACTTTATAAAAAAACTAAAAACCTATCATTTCTAAAATCTGTCCATAGTTTAAACTAGCAATTGCACCTTGGTGTGCAATGGTTACGCCGAAAAAAGCTAATAGTAATCAAAGTTATGGAATATGCTAAGAAAAATTGAAAAAATGTTTGATTAGTTGGTATATACATCAAACCTTTTCCACAGTCCTCAACCGGGCAGTTGGTACTTTTTTATCATCTAGAAAAGAACAATTTCTAGAGTATACCATTTGCAATTAAAAGACGACAATATAGATTATTTTTGGAATTAAGTAGTAAAATCCATGAATCAAGGTTTTTTGGGCGTTGATTATCTATGAAAATGAAGAACCAACCAAAATTTCTTGGGTAGGAAAACTTACAGAAATCTTTGGACTTCCAACAAGCTCTATAATCACAATCTCGAGTGAACAAGACTCTAGAGTTTCAATAGTTATCGTCTTCTTGGTGATTGAAGTGTTTCCCCACTCTGTAATAAATAAATTTCTTGTTTACTATGAGATTTGAGGTAGATGATATTGTTGAGGTGGCTCTTAATCCAATTTTTTTGTTGTATCATGTTCTGAGATGCTTTATCCTTTCTTTAGAGGTTGCAATTCATAGATGTATATCCTTGGATGGGAACCTTCAAGGTTCTCAGGATGACTTCCTTGAACCTGGTGCAGATGTTAAAGGTCACAAACACTAATTGGATACAACCAACTCACACACATATAGGGACAATTAATAAGACAATGTTCCACTTTTAGTATTGCTACCAATGCTTTCAAACTAGCAGGTCACAATCTTCGCACACCTCTAGCTTTTTTCTTTATTATCAGAGTTTCATTGGTTGCGGATGCTAGGAAAGGTTCTAGGATGTGTGTCATGATTTCTATGAGTATTGTTAATTTTTACCCTCTTATTCCTAGACAATTATGGGCATCATTGTATCTTGCACTGGCATTTTCATGGTGATAGATGGTAAAGTTGTTTGTTAATTGTGATTTGACCTATTTCTCTCTCCCTCTTGATTTCTCCCTTTATTTATCTCACTTTATATCTCCCCCTCTCTCTTTATCTAATTTAGTCTAACTCTACGTTGATTCCATATGTCCCTCTATCTCTATGTCTCTCTCACTCTCTCCCTCCTCTATATCTCCTTATATCTCTATCTCTCTATCACTCTATCTCACCAACTATATCTCTCTATATCTCTTTGTCTCCCCCTCCCTCTCTATCCCCTATCTCTCTATCGTGTCCTCTCTATCTCCCTATCTCTCTATCTTTATCTCTCCCTCTTCCTCTCTCTATCTTTTTATCTCATTGTTTCTCTAGATCCCTTTATATTCCTCTCTCTCCCCCTATCTCCCTCTCTCCCTTTATATTCCTCTCTACCCCTATCTCCCTCTCTCCCCTATCTTCCTCTCTCCCACTCTATCTCTGAACATGTCTACCACTCTCTATCCATCCATCTCTCTCCCTCTCCCTCAAGTCCTAGACAACTATATCTAATTATCTCTCTCTCTCTCTCTCTCTCTCTCTCTCTTCATCTCTCTATCTCTAATTATATTTTCCTTTCTCCCTCTCTTCCTCTCTCATTCTCTCCTTCTCAATCTTTATCTCTCCCTCCCCTCCTCTCCATATCAATCTCCTCCTTCTCTATCTCTATCTCTATCTTCATCTTTATCTTTATCCCCTATCTCTATCTCCTTACCCCTCACTCTCGCTCGCTCTTCCCCCCTCTATCTCTCTTGCTTTCCACCTTTACTTCTTCCTTTGTCTCCCTCATTCCCTATTCCAAGTATGCCTTGAGCCTATTGGTAATGGACCCTAATTATCTTCTTGCTTAAGAGGTTTTGTTTCAATTATTTATGGATCCTTCTAAGTGGATGCATAGTTTCTTTGAATTTTGTTTCATTCATTTTGAATTCTTCTAAGTGGATTAATAGTTGTTTTGAAGCTATCACTTCTCCATTGAGACCTTTATTGCATAAACACTATCATTTGCACAAATGCATGAAAAAAAATAGACCACATTTTCTCCTAATTTACCTTTCGCACCTCGTGGGCTAACCCATTGCACACCAAGGTGCAATTGCTAGTTTTATGTAAATTGCAATCGACATGTCCATACCTCGTAGTAATTTGTGATGGAAGCTAATAGTTTTCGGGGAGCTCCGGTTAACTGTATTAATGCAGTCTTCTGTAGATTAAGTAAGTCAAAGGCATCTCCAACCTCTAAGTGGCACACGCTCCAACCAACCTGTTTACGAAAGTAATTGCACAACACTTTGCAGACTGTAGTTTTACCCAATCCAATTGAAGGCGCATTAATACTGGCGACTGGCGAGAAAGTAAAGCGGACTGCGTGCAAAGCGGACGCCGTGAAAAACGGATGACGTGAGAAGCGGTGATCGTGGTGGCGTGAAAAGGTGGACGAAATATCGAACGATGGGCAAACATTCATTCGTCTCCAGGATGGCTTCAGCCATCGATTTAAAAAAATAGTCTGGTGCAGTTCATAGTAGGATACGCCTTCGGCGTAAAAATAATTATTTATTATTAAATAATTTATTAATTAATAATTAAACAAAACTGATTGCAAAATATAATATACTAGCTGAAGAACTCAAACCATGAACCTCTTACTCTAGAAGGGCTAATAAATTTAGCAACAATGCGGACTTAAAAAAGTTTACCTAGCCCACTCCATGGAATCACAGCCTAAGTTAAAAGGTGTAATGAAATATATAGGTCCGGGATCACAGCAACTCACCCGGTCATACGATATTGGATTATTAGTTTTCCGTCAAGGGTTTAGTAAGGGGTTTTGTCGTTAAAGCAGTCATGACTGAACAAGCAGTGGCGATATCGAATCCTCGCAAGCGCTCTGCAGAGCATAAACACAAAAAGAAGACAAAGAAAACGACTGCAGATTTAACCAAAACAGTAAACAATAAACAAGACTCAGAAGAATCGTCTGAACAAGAAAATATCAACGAAATCTCTGGCAAAGATAAATATTTGTTTGGAGAAGAGGAGGAAAGCGAAGAAGAGAAAGACGAGGGTTTTAGAAGCTCAAATGGAGTTTCTATAACTATTGCAGAAGAAAAAGAAGAAGAAGAAGAGGAAGGTTATGCTGGAAGTAGTGAAGAGGACGAAGATGAGGACGGGAGCAGTAGATATGGAGAGAAGAAGGGAATTCGCTTTGCTGAGGGTTCGAATGCTTTTCGTGCGGCGTTTGCCAAAATTATGGAGAAGAAAGTCCCAGACGATGCACTGGTAACTCGAATTTTGTTAAATTTGTTCCATCTTTTTTTTATAACGAAATTAATGAATGCTTATTTCCTTTTATTAAATTATTTACAGGAACTATTAGGGTTATGTATTGCCAACCTCTACAATTGACAAATTTGAAAATAAAACATCTGAAAATAACTAATCAGATTCGAGAATTGAGATTTGTGGATAAACTCTGTATAAGCTTGAGGACTTCTGCACACAAACTTCAAGGTTCTATGCAGTTTACAAACGTTTTTGGGGACATACTTTGTGACCAGGCCTCATGATAATGCTTCATGAAAATGTGGTCCTAAATTTTTCCCTAGTTTTTCCAGGAGCTCTCTATACGATATCAGAATTCTCAGAGCATTTTAGAGATTATTTATTCATTTTTGAATTTCTTGACATTTTTATTTCGCCTGAGCTGAAGTTTTTTATTTCTTAAGAAGCTCCAGGAACATGTGAACAAACATAGATTAGGGAAAAGTTTAGGGAACCAAACATTTTTACAAGTTCTGAAATTTTAGCTATTGGAATTCTGAATTGTTCTAATGTTTTCCTGATGATTTGATTAAAAATTCCAGACTACATGCAAATAGGTTTCCTACTAAAGTTGTCTGATATTTTGATGCTCATTTAGCTAATAACTAAAGTTTAAAATATGCTCTGCCCCATTCTTTTTTAGATAATTGAAAGAAGATAAATATTAAATAATATAAGTTGAAGCCTTAGCTTTATAAATGTTACATCGTTGTTTCTTGCGTGCTTCAGAAACTGCTGCATATTAATAGAACTGTCACATGCTAGCAAAGAAGCAAGCACAATAGTCCCATTTGAACTAAATATTGTACCCAGCATTTATCAAACTAAAACCCATGGGTTTAATCCCCAGTGGTTATTTCTAACTGATTTTTTGATTTAATGTAAGGTTTTAATTTATAACTGTATAATTTTCAGTGAATTTAGTACAAGAAGAATATTGGATCAAAGTTCTGTTAGACAACTATGAGATTCAAAGGATAATTGTTTGTGGTATAAAAACTATATAAGGAAACTTAATCATTTTAAGGGTTATGTATCCTATGTTACACAGAATGTTGACAGGAATTACAATTACTCTGCTAGCAGAAAACAAATCATGACATTCAAAAGATAATTGTTTGTGGCATAAAAATTCTTTAAGGTAACTGAATCATTGCAAAGGTTATACAGAATGTTGATGGGCATTGCAATTACTCTGCTGGAAAAAAACAATTCATGATCTTACTTGGAGGATACTTGCCATAATAATAGCCATGACAACCATATGTATGATGTGCCTGCTACCATAAATGTTCAAAGTTGTGCCTTGACAATACCTCTTTGTGGTATATATGTAACGCCATCTCAGTTTATTCCTTCAGCTATTATCTTTATGAGCAATGTGAAAAGATGTAGCTAGAGGGAGGGAGAGGGATGATTACCTTACGTAATGTTGGCCACAGGTCTGGTAAACAATTATCCCAAGCATCCTCACCTTGAGCATACCAAGGTTTCAACACAATTGGTTGTTAAGGGACCTGATGCGGTGAATTTAAAACATACATGCATATGCCTTGCCACTCTTTGGGTTGATAGACATATCTTGGCCAACCATGGGTAGGCCACATGTCCACTAATAATATTCTGGTGATAGCAGATGTGCAGGGACTGGCCCCTGTACCTGGCCTTAATATATCTTGGCCCAGGTCTAGGCCCTGATGTGCCTCAGGCATGCATCCTGTGCATTATGGGTATGTTTGAGATATACCTGGGGGTACCCAGGGCATGCCCAGTCGTACCTGGAGGTACTCAGAGTGTACGCCCCAAAAAAATGACATTTTCACTTCAAAACGATTTAAAAACAAAAAAGGAATTTTAAGAAGTAAAAACTCGCAAAATTGAAAATAAAACCTAAATAATTGAACCCTTTGTTAAGAGTTACAGTTAGGGTTTCATTTGGAAACTAAAATCTAACCAATTCAGTTAGGGTTTCATTTGGAAACTAAAATCTAACCAATTCAACCTCACTAATCAATTATCTTTATTACTGTCAGCTATGTTTTCAACTCTGTATTTCTTTTTGCAAATTATGGGTAAAAAATTGCCCTACTGGCAAATCCTATTCCGAATTGGTAGCAATAATTCTAAGGGTTCCCAAAACCTTGTGCCTCATGAAGATAATAGACTCAAACCCTGAGCATGGGGTATGCTAACAACTGGTTATAAAGGGGCCTGACCTTTAAGGCTTACAGTAAATGACAGCATGAAATTATGGTTCACTAACTTCACTTTCAAGCCTATATCAATGAAAATAAAATTTCTTTGTACATTATATGCACAAGCACTTATGCTTCTTTGATGGGTATTTAATTTTTTAAAAGCTTGTTAGAACCATGCTTCTGAAATGTGAGCCACACAACTGTGCTTTCATCCACGACCATGTATTCCCTGACTCTCTTGGTAAAGGATTTCAGTCTCTAGAATTAGTAGAAAAGGACTGGCTGGCTTGATAGACAAATCTCCATGAACCTATGTTATTGCCTTATTTCCAAGCTAACAGGTATAGCTGAGATTGTATCATTTTTATGTGTTAGCAATTTAACACATGTTGTTTCCTTTTAACTTTTAAATGAAAAATTACATAGAAATTGCACAACCACTCGATAACTGCCTTACAACGTTTGTAACAATCTACATTTTAAGCAATCCTGGGGCATATAACAGCATTCGTTGGCATAAGGTAAGCCACTTAGGTCATTATTGTGTCAAGACTCAAGACTATCATGTAAATAAATCTTTAGCACTCTTTGATGAATTGTGGATTCTTGAATGCATATGAATTGTCTATTGAAAGAGAACTCGCTCATTTCAAATTCATATAGGGGTTTATTATGAGGTTTCTTTACAAGTTGTCATTCAATGTGTTGCAGGGGCCTGTTTTGTCTGCACATAAGAAACTTATTGCAAAGAAGCTTGATGAAGAAGCTAATGAATTGAAGGCTAAGAGTGAGGCCAAAAAAGAGAAGCGTCTGGTAAGTATACAATTTTTAGTTTTCATGTTTGCAAATTGTTGGAGGAACAATTTCCATATGATAGAGCAGTTGCTGTATTTTAATTTTACTAAGGGAAATTTACTAAACCTATCGCTGTTGTTTTACACCACTTTTCTTTTATGTTTGGAAAATGAACTTAATGACAATCCAGCTGTTCACATTCTCTAATTCTTTTTCTCTAACAGAGACTTTTTTGAAGAGCTTTTTTGAAGAGCTATTTTGAAGATTTTATGCAGGTCATTTCCAGCGACAGTAGCATAAGAGTGTTTGCTCATCTCTGAAAATTGCTGAGTTTTGTGCCTTCTTTTATTTTATTCTAAATAAATCTCTCATTTCATAACAAATGTTTAGTAAGTAGAGGAGGAATTCTGTACTGCCAGAGGGTGAACTGCAAATGGCAAGCTCCTGGCTATTGGTTCATAATTCACATCACTTATTTCCAAACAAATACCAGTTTGAATAACCTTACCAGGCAGATTGAAAACAAACACCATTCCCAATAGAATTAACAAAGGGCAAGTTTGAAGCATCAACCAATATAACAACCACTTATTACAACCGATGACCAATATAATGTTCTGGGGCCAATAAGCTGTAATGTTTTTGCTGCACCAGATGCAGCGTTAACAAGGAAAGTTACCATTAGAGTGCAGCTGTGACCTATGGACAATACAAGAAGCAGAACCCTAGGACATAATGATTCCAACACTAACGACACAGTGCTGCTATACTTGGGTACACATCCAATATAACAGAACTCAAGATCAAAGGTGTTTAAAGTAGTCTGTGTTTCCTGATATGAAAATTCTTTTGCATGGCCTAAGCTCAAGAAGAAACATGAAAAATAATTTTGTATAACCTGAGCTTCATAAGAAACTAGCAGCACAAGCCCTTTGTACCAATGCAGAGGACAAATGATTAAATTTTATTTATACAAAGAAAGAGAATAAGAGTGACAGGCAGGAGGTGCTTTTGTGCCTATCTGACACTGGAAATGCGTCAAACTGTTTTGAAGATATAGATCTATGTATCACTGTGCTCCCTTTTTGTAAGTGGAGTGCTGCATCAGCCAAATTCAGGTCAAATGAACAACTGGTGAAAGGGTGCACAGAGCACACAAATGGAAGCCAAAAGAAAGAAAATGAAGATTGAACAAGACAAATAATGAATATAAGTCTAGAAATAAAAGAATTACAATGAGCTACCAATATGTGAAACCTGTCATCATTGTGCTACCCAATCCTTGAGAAATAAGCACAAAGACTCTCTGCATTACAATCACTTCAATCTAAGCTCTACCCAAAACCCTTATATTAGTTTGTTGATCCATCATTTTGAACTTCACTCAAATGGCTCTGAATCAAATGCTCTCTAAGATCCAGCCAAAATTGAACCTGGAAATCTAAATCCCTTCAAATGACTAGATATCTCAATAAATAGTGCCAACATCAAATCTGAATATGCTGACTTTTGGAAATGATGCAAGTTATTGCCATAAATGTGTGCCAAGGAGGAAATTTGATTAGCATGGGTGCCAGCTGCAAATAGACTAATTGTTTATACCTTAATAAGTTCGAACTTGGCATTTTTTGACCTTCTAGAACTTACAGGCCATCAAAAAATCTAATTGGTGCTGTTTGACAGAAGCTGTTTTGACATCAACTGATTTTTCCAGGGTGCTTCTACAAATCAGGCTGTGTGGACTTGTGTGTGAAAGTGCAAGAGCTTAGAGCAAGGTTGAAACTTGACACCAAGTTTGACACAAGTGAAGATTGCGTGCAGGATGTGATGCACTTGAACAAACATGCGGCAACCAAGAGGATCTATGCAAGGCTGACAATTGCATGTCAACATCGATAGTAGGTGCTGGATACCAAAACTGCCTAGACAAAACAAAACATCACATGGATGCAAGTTAACACTTACATGCAGATAATTTACCACAAAATGCAAAGTGTGCAAGTTAGGCTTGACATTGCATATTTATAAGTGATGCAAGATTGCCCTGAGCCAAGGATGCTCCTGCATCAAGGAAAGGTAGGGGCAGGGGGTGGGGATAGAGGAAACATACGAGGGTACCAAAAGGGGGCATTTAGAAGTTTCCCAAAGTCCTAGGGAAAAGAGGATGTTGAAGGAAACAACTGTTTACTTATTAAATTGTACTTAACATTACGTAAATTTGATGTAATCATTAATTTCTCATTAATGTTTGTAAACAAAAAGTTCAAACAAAAATACAATATTCTACATGACAATGATAGAGAAAACTGAAAAGGAATATTCCAATAAGTGTCTTTATTCTGAAGTGCAAATGTAATTTGTAGTTCCATGATGCCAACTCCATGGCATACTAAGATCCATCTGTATATGATAACTTGGTTTTTCAAGTCATTATAATCATTATTAATCTATGTAGCCGGTTCGAAAGTTCTGGCCCGCCCTGGGAGGCCGGGTCCGGTCATGGTTCGCATTTGTGGTCTTGGTGTTGTGAAGAACCCGGGCCCGAACGAGGAACCCGGGCCGACCCAAGGCGAACCCAAGCAGAACCCAGGCGTCTGGGGAGCAAAAAGTGATTTTTTTTTGTTTTTTTTAATGTTTCCTTCACTTTGACTTTGACCCACGCCCATGGGAACCCTAAAAGTGACCTCTAAAACATGTTAAACACCTAAACTGCCTCATTTTCATTCATTTGTTTTGCAAACAAGCATTTTCATTCCAAGAGGCTGAGTACTATTTACTTATCAGCTTGTGATACAACTGAGAATATAAGCCCTCAGCTAGCCCTCAGCTAACACACATCTCTTCTCCAAAGAGTTTCCTTTATGTTTATGTTGCTTAATAATGCTTTTTGAAGTGCAATATGATTTTTTCTTGGATTTTGGGTGTTCTGGAATTTTCATATTCCAATATTGAAAATTAAAACAAAAACAACAGAATATCATATTTCAGTTTAGTTTTTCCCTCAGTTCAGAATTTACAGAAACTACAATGTCAGTTCTTACACCACTGTTCTTTACTCCTATATCTGATAAGACTAGTACTTAATAGTAATGAACATAAACAGCAATGAATACTAGGTAGACTAAAAGAAGTATATCTTTATTCATATGAAGTTCTTACTTAGAAATATACCAGAGATGACCAGCCAAGGATCAGACTACTTTCCCTGACTAAGAAAAACCTATTTAAAGAACCTGATGGTTGACAAGCAGGACACAACCATCAACACTATTAATAACTGTCTCCTTAAACCTACCCACAAGCTGATAAGTAAATAGTACATAGTCAGATACAACCAAATTAATATAAGCACACATGTATATACATATAAATATACTATTCATGCTTCTAGGCTGCATATATATATATATATATATTTTTTACATTTTTTTGTAATTTGTACTAACGAACCCAAGACGAACCGAACCCACCCCCCAAAAAATTTTGCCGAACCGGCGAACCGAACCCGAACCCGAACCCGCTACTTAGTTATTAATAAATGGTGTGTACATCGGCCCAGAGATGGAGTCTCTATATTAAATGTATCGTTTCATAATTCATATTGCTGAAGTTTTTCTAGTTTATATTCTGTTCTGGGCAACTCTTTTAACTTATTTCTTTTTCTGATGTAAAATAGCAATCAATCTGGTCTATATGCTAAAAGAATTAAGGTGAACTACACTTGTTCTTGGTAAATTCAGATTATCCAATTTTCAGTCTACTGGGTTTATGTTTTCCTCAGGGAGAGGACAAGTGCTCATTGAGGACTGGAGGGGGGATGTGGTGGGAACAAACCCAGGTGTCCTTAAGTCTTCATCCTCTAAGGGTTATGTCTACTAGGGAACTAAGAATGCTTGGTTATATGCTAGAGGTTTCTTCCTTATATCCATATGTCTAAGTTCTCCTTATAGATACAGATCAATGATGCTTGGCTATATGATAGAGGTGTCTGCCCTCTAGCCAAGCACTGGAAAACTCTATGTTTTCCTTCCATTGGCTGCTGCGACAGTCACAAGCTGAATCTGTTTTCCTGAGTGTGCAGACCTGATTCACAGGGAGATTGCCAAGAAAAAGGAAAAACAACTATCAAAAAAGGAAAAAATTAAAATAACCATTAAAATGATTCCTCATACTTTTATATTTTGAAAAGATTGTGGAGTTTTTTGGGAGCTTTTGTCAATTCCAAGGTTGGGTGCAAAATTGTCCTGCTCATTTTGCACCGAGTCTCCTTACCATATTTTCATCCCCATTGAAAACTCTATTTCTCTCATTGTTAGGGTCAAGCATTCAGTTGTGGGAGGATAGAACCGTGCACTTCTTGTTGTCCTTTAGCTTTGTCTATACTCAGGCTCATCTATAAGGTCAAAAGGTAAACCTTTCCGAGTTCTTGATCTGAGGGACAAAGCATATCAACACATAAACACATTTTAGATGTTTTAATGCATTAACTCATTGTTGAGAAATAATTTTGAAATTGTTTGCATTTGGTTCAGTTTTACTTTTGTTCTCCCCAGGCATGGCATATACAGTGGACTTGGCAAATTTTGGTGAGATTTCCAGAATTCTGAAGGAAATACTTAAGAATTTAAGTTAAAAATACACAACCCTTTGGATATTGCCAAAATAGAAGCAGAAAATCGTAACAAACATATTTCTGTGAAAATTAACATAACTTTTAAGTTTTAATATTTCTGAAGTTCAAGATATAAACCTCAATTTAACTTTGTCAATCTGCTTGCCAAGACGACATAGAACTCAATTTTTTTTCTGTTTAAAGGTAAAATACTACAGCTTGTTTCTGGTTTTTTCATAATCTGAAAAAAAGTTAGGGACATTGTTTTCTACAAACAATGATATAGGAAATGATTTATCACTGTAATTGCTCTCAATAATCTCAAGCTTATGCTTATTCTTCTCAGGATTATGGGTCTGAAACTTGAGTTCCATCATCTGAAGTTTGTTTATTTACAAACAATGATTTCGGAGGGTATGATTTATCAGTTATCACTGTAACCACTCTCGGTAATCTCAACTGTATGCATTTTCTTCATTTTCTTCTCCGGATATGGGACTGGAAATTGATTTCCATGATCTTAAATTTTTAATTTAGCATTACTGGGGTCCACTTTATTCTCAAGAACATGGGCATCAAAACCAGTGGTGACATGACAGTTCAATGGAAGAGTTTGGAAGATCCTTTTCCTTGGTAGATCAGGAATCACACAGTGCAAAAATATTGATATCTCCTTATGTACTTTCCGATAAGGAGGATCTCTCTGCTGAAAGAAACTACCAATTGCAATATAAATGGAACATAACAGAATCGTAGATGAATATCATTTGCTTTATTCCAGGGTAGTGCTTGTACAATGAAATGTAAACCAGTGAGGACTTGTTGTGACCCACACATCGCCCCATCGTTGATGGGGACCCCCAGTTGCCTGCTAGTTTTTAGGGTTGTCTCCTTGCAACGGTTACAAGAGATCACTTTGCCAAGAGTTTCAAGTCAGTTTGCTGAGAGTCACCCGAGCCGAGTCAGTAATTCATGCTTGAATCGGTGCGTAGACGTCATGGAAGCGCTCAGAAGGCCCAAGAGACGAAGATCGACTGTAAATTCGGCCAATTCTGACACCTATTTTTTAGGAAAAGTTGCTTTTTCGATTTTTCATTTTTGGCATTTTTGGACCAAACGAGGTTCCCTATTTTTTAGGGTTGCTTTTTCTATTTTTAGAAAGTTTCTATTTTTGGAAAGTTTCTATTTTTAGAAGGGTCCCGAGTTCTGAAAACGCACTCAGAAGTTCGAAAAACTCAATAGAACTCTCAGAAAATCAAAATGAAAAAAAATTTGAAAATTTTTGAAAATTTGCAAAAACAAGTTCAAAAAGCATGAAAATCAGACCAAAAACGTTCAAAAATCTGGAAAAACCAGTCAAAACCAGTTCAAGATCAATCAGATCTGAAGATGAAATCATGAAAATCAGTTCTTAAATGGTGAAATTTGTGAAAAATCTGCTCAAGTCTAGAAAATTCGCCATGAAAGAAGGATGAAGGAAGGTGTATGAAGGTCTGGAAGGTCATGGAATTCGCCCAGCAGCTAAGGAGGATGTCCAAAAAGGTCTTGAAGTCCGCCCTTGCATCATGAAGCATATCCCTGCATATTGAGGCAACATCCTTGCATGCTCTAAAGTCCGCCCAAGACCATCCTTGCATCTCATGAAGTCCGCCATGTGCTTGAGGGAAGTGCCAAAGGGTCTTAAAGTCCGCCTTTGATATCCTTGCATCTCATAAAGTCCGCCATCTTCAAAGGGGGACGTCCTAAAGGGTCTTGAAGTCCGCCCTTGCATCTTGAAGCACGTCCTTGCATGCTCTAAAGTCCGCCCAGCTCATCCTTGGCACTTCTAAAGTCCGCCTAGACATATAAAGTGGGAAAAAATCAAAAAAAATTCTAAGTGTTGATGCCTACCAAGAAGGAAATTTCGAAATCTGCTAAGTATGAAGGGTGGAGAATCATTTCTAAAGGGGATAAAATGTTGAGATAAAAGCTAAAGTGTTGAGGAAGTCCGCCCTAGGAAAGAGGGATGTCCAAGATGTTCATCCTAAAGACTTACAAAGTCCGCCATATACTTGGAGGAGGTTAGCAAGGTACCAAAGAAGTTCATGATGCTTGTCCAAGAAGCTAAGGAAGTCCGCCCAAGATGATAAGATGATAAGATTTTTGGCTAAGTGTTAATGCCAAGTCTAAGAAGAGGTTCGAATATTTGCCTAAGTGAAGAGGCTAAGGAATGAAAAATGAAGAAGTTGGCCAAGTATTGTGACACTTTCGAGAGGACAAATGCCAAGATTGAAAGGGCATGTGCTAAAGAAGATCAGGATTTGGCAAAGAATAAAACGGAATGTGCTTAACACGATGAGGAAAAGAGGTAAAATTTGCCTAAGTATGGAGAAAATGTCGAGAAATTGTCAACTTTGACCCAAGAAAAATGCGCAAGGCAGGGAGAAAGGAAGGATCGTCCTTGGCCAGAAGGAGGAAGAATATGTCAGACATCAAGGAAATTCGCCTAACGAAGACATTCGGACAAGGATTTTGCCTAGAAAAATTCGACTGAACGAGGAAATATTTGACTTTGGCAGAGCAAAATAAGCTTAAAATCTCGCCTCGGCAAAGAAAAATAGGGATCTGGCAATTAAATTTTCGACGGAATGGCTTAAGATTTGGTTTGGCTAGACGAAATTAAGGACGAAATTGGAAAATAAACTCTCAGCCAAGAAAAAATGGAAGGAAGATCGAGATAGCCATGGGTCCAAGACGAACGGGTTGGAATTAATTAAAATATTTTTAATATTTTAATATTAATTTTCAACTATTTGGAAATTTGAAATGCCTTGGACAAAACCAAAATTGCCAGACACGAATCGGAAGAAAAGTAAAGCACGCCAGGCGGAGATGAAATCCGACCAAAAAGAAAATTAAATTCACCATGAATTTAATTAAATCATTTAATGTTTTATTTAAAAAAGTTGAAAAATCAAAAAAATAAACATTAAATAAAAAAATCGAATTTTTGAAGATCAGTAAGATTTGTCCGGATAAGTTCGAGACTGATCCTTGTCGGAAGATAAAAGGAAAGTTGCCTGTTTGGAAAAATGAAAACAAATCGAGATCGAGAAAGATTATGGCAGTTGCTAAATCAAATTCAATCCTTCAGCATTATAATGAGTTTCAGCAACTCATTTTTTCACACACGGTGAAGAGAAATTTAATCTTTCTCGAAATTGCCGGGCAATTAGTGCGTCATAAGCAAAGTCGAATTTTCCAGGAGAGAAGCGGTGTTATGCTTGAGGAATTTTTCGCGGGAAAGAAAGGAGAATTTATTCAAAGCTGAATTCTTCTTGAAGAGGGGCGCACTTTTCAAAAAAATCAGATTTTTAAATCTGATTTGCATTTAACGTTCCTTCACTGAGGTTTGGTGATTGGTCAATTAAATTTGCTATCTTTTCATGTACTGTCATCTTGACGAAGCTCTGGCAAAATTTTCAATTCCATTCAAGTCACTTTCAGCTTGCTTTTTCGCAGCAAATTAATTATGTGAGCAGCTGAAAGTCAAATTTTCAAATCCAAGGCACGAGGTTTAAATTATTTTAAAAGGTCTTTATATTAATGTTAATTTTATGACTGCAGGTTGACGGACACGGCAGGAGGATTATCAAGGAAGCTGAAAATGAAGTTTGCCAGCAAGGGTGCCCAGAAAGAGACCAAAGTCATCTCAAAGTGGAAGAATGTCATGGACACTGACCTCGGACATGTGGATTTTGACGAATTCAAGAAAAGAGTATATGGTCAGAAGGGACTTCCCACAACAATAGCAGACGAATGGTCAGAAATGGGATATTCCAAGCAGCTGGATTCCCTCCGGCAATGGATTGTGCAGAGTTAATGGTAGAATGTGCTCGCCATTATGATGCCCAGAAAAGACAGATCATCGCCCCTGACGGAAGGATCTTAGCACACTTGAACGAAGTTCAATTCAGGAGACCTTCGCATTCCAGAGCATTCAAGAACGGTCCATAAGACCAAAGAAGAAGCCAAAATGCTATATGACAGCAAGTCAGATTTGTGCCACAACAGTCAACAAGGTTTGGATGGACAAGCCAAAGCCGTCAATCAAGAAGTTGCCTAAGAGACCTCGCCGCACGGATTTCAAGGAGGATTTTGGAGATATTGTACTGATGCTTAACAGAATAGCTGGCAATCCACAAGGCGCCTTCTTTGAGAGCTGGATGTACTATTTCATCGACGAGATCACCTTTGGAGTCAAAATGTTCAACTGGTCACGGATGATAAGTGACAACCTTCATGAGCAACTGATCAACCTTGAAGAGACCAAGTCTTTTCACATGAGTTCATATGTGATATACCTGTTGGCCAGATCATACAAGTATCCAGGATTGATCTGCAAAGGCAAAATTGGCAACGGGGAGAACGAGCTCAAGCCTTACGACTGCTATCCTCAGCTCCAATTGAAGGAGAAGACTCACTTCAGGAGGGTGCATGATGCATTCTTAATGCATATCACCAGAAAGCTTCAAGGAGGAGTGCACCAAAGGCTGAGCCATGAAGCAAAAAGTCTTATCAGCAAATATGGGTCTTGGTTCATCCAGTTCCCTAAATTCACATATATCAGGATCAAGGGATTTACTGGAAATCCCTATAAATTGCCTATCTATCCGACTAATCGGATGATATTGCTCGAGGTTTTAAGACAATTAGAAGAGTACCAGAATATTCAGAGGCCGACCAAGAAGGCGTCCGTCACATTCCCATTCTTCATTGGGAACATGCTAGAGTACTGTCCATCCGCACAGGCAGCTGAAAGTGCAAGAGCTAGAGATCCAATGGTATCCTTTCACGCATACAAGTCCAGGGTCAATTATGACCCACATCATAACATCCGGACAGTGGAAGGGAGAAAATATAAGCACAGGATGGAATTGGAGGATTTCTGGGCAAATGCTGCGGATGAATATGAGGTCAGACGGAAAATGTGGTCCAGGATGTCCTTGGATTTCATGAGAACAATTGAGTTCTGTCGAGTGCCTGATCAGCTCCAAGATGACGGAAACCACGTCCAGCCTCGCTTTGAGGAAAGCCGACCTCTCCCTCCAGTGAAATGGTCAGAGCCAGAGCACGCAGACCTAGCCACCCTAATGAGGCCAGTGACAAAATATTCTCAGTGGTGGGTTGGTATGTGTTTGGAATGAGACAGAGGAGTCAGCTCACATATGATATTGTAGTCATATTCCTCTAATCTGGTGCATCCCATGGGGACTTGGTGGTTGGAGAGAAAGAAATAATGCCAAGTCAACCTGTTTCCAAAGGCATAAAGGAGAGCCTTCTCGGTGAGCACATCGGGAACATTGACCAGTTTGTGGCCAATATAGACGACTCCTTGGTGGAAATGCTTGAACCTCTTGCAGCTCAGGAAGTAAATGATGAGCCTATTCAACTAGATGATGAAGAGCCTGCGTCACCAACAGGCACATAAATTTTAGGTTCAGATAATGATGGAAGTCCGGGATAATGACTTAGAGGAAGGAATGATTTCGGCCCTCAGAGGGATAGTGGATGTTCCAAACGAGGACGAGGTTCAAGTAGAGGATGGCATTGAACAATCAACCATTCTAGACTGGCTGTTGGAAAGGATGAAGATCCAGGTGCCTGCTGAGGCTCAACAAGAAGAAGAAGATGATACTGCCGATTTCTTGGCAAGATTAGAGCAGGTTGCAGTCAAGAAACCCGCCAAGAAGTTCTCCACCATTCAAAGGCAGACAGACAATGCGTTCTGTGCACATTCTTGGGCCCCGTTCACAAACCCAGAATGAGAAAGTCCCGAGGGTACGCCCCATTGGGCCTTTCTAAAAGACCTCGAAGATTGGAAGCCAGAAGAGCTAGGTTTCCTCTTTAGTGGGGCTGGAAAGGAAGTGACCAAGGATTAAAAAGGAGGTCAAACGTCTCAAAGAATATACTACCCCATTTGACCCAGCCACTTGATCAGGGCAATGCAACCGTTCCTCCTCTCCTCAATTCATCACAGGAGGTGACTAGGGACGTCGAGCAGGAATGGTAACGCCAGGGAAGCTCAAGGCTGGATGGCAAGTGAGGGCACGGAAGCGGCCTTGTTCATGGAAAAGTTGGCACTGGCTTATGGGCGAACCTCTTCATTTCTTTCCAGATTGATGGATATGGCAGAAACATGGGAAGGTATCCCGGATATGCAGGAAAGGCTTATTCCAAGCCTTAGAATTTTGAAGAGACTCCAGGGAGGAGTTAGTTGATAAAAAGGTGATTGCTGCAAGGGCAGCATATGATTTTCATCACTGGTTTTGGGCAGTGACAATACGAGAAGAAGTCTTGGAGAAGGCAAGAGTCGATGGACTTGGAATTGAAGAACAGGTCAGGAAAATCCAGGAGAAGATTTGCATGATAACTACAGAAGTGTTTGACCGTGAAGTCATCCGGGAGAACGACATGCAGTTGGAGAGATTGAAGCATAAAGTTCAAGAAACTTTCTTCTCGACCACTGGACCTTTCTTGAAACAAGACTTTGCGAAGTGGCAAGACTCTCATCCATTCGAAAGGATTTTGAGAAGCAGGAGGCAGATTGGGAAGGTACTTTTGCTAGATGTGCTGAGAAGTTGGACGGACTCGAATTCCGGATCAGCATGCTGCCGCCTGTCACGATGGACGAGGTCATTGCCGTAGTGTCCAGATTCACCAAGCACAATGCTACTCAGATGGATAAGGACGCCTCTCCTAGATTATAGCTGGAACTGCCACTTTTCTGATGTTTTATGATATCAACTCTTGTTATTTTGGGAAACCCTAATTAGGGTTTGGTTGTAATAATCTCGGCTGTTGATCTTGTTTTAATCTCGGCCCTTCATTTCATTTTTGGAGCTCTATATAAACTAGTGCTCTCTCATTTTCATTGTGTGGAGACAGTTATGTATATTGTCGCCTTGAGACTATTTTGAATGATAAAAGCTCTTGAGCATGATTTGCCTTGAATCACTTCTTATTGTTGAATAGTAAGCGAGGTTACATATTGCCTTCCGCCATAGATTAGAGTTAAAGTTAGATTAGGTAGAATTTGCTTTGAAAAGTTGTTAATTGAATGAGAGATTGATCGTATTGATTCAACGGTGAAGTGTAGCTCATACTTTTTTCTAATGGATGATTTGCATTCGATTTGTAAAGTTAGCCTGAGCTCTTAAACGCGGAAGCTTAACTTCAACCTCATTCGAGGTTTGAAAATTATTCTCACAAACCCCTTGAAGATTGCACCCATTTTGCGTATGTTGTCCTGCAGGAGGCGAAACAAAGTGTGGTTTATTTCTCTTCACCGAGTCCTTACTGTCTCTTGAGTTCTTAGGCTTAGACTAGATTCCCTAACCCTATTCTTTTTGCCATTTTTTTGAGATCCATTGAAAGTCCTAATTGAGAGCCTTTAAAGATAAATTTCCTAAGTCCCGAACTTGTGCAAGATTTCTACGTAAGTCCCCTTGTTTATTACCAGCATATCACAATGACCATTGAGCTTATCCACACGTCGAGACCCGACAAAGAAACCTTGGAATCGCCATATGATCTTCTCGCAATCTTAGCATACGCGGTGGTTTTTCAAGAGAGGATAGAGTGTCTTTGGACATTTTATTCTGTGTGTTCGGTGGATGATAAAACACTCACCAACAGGACTGCGTATATAATCAGATTGGCTTCCCTAACTACAAGAAGCATATTAAAGTACCTGATGATTGCCAAATAGAACACAACTGTTGACCAACACTTACGTCTAGTTCCTAGCAAGTACCCATAAGCTGACAAGTGATTAACACATAGTCAGGTACAAACATACTAACAAAACATAACAAGTTAAATTGTTAATGTTTATGAACGAGCAGAGAACAAAATGGTACATATCATGTAATATTAGGAAAAGTTGTCCATGGGTGGCATTAGAGAAGAGAAATGCACATCCTACTTGCTGATTTTTCTTGGGTTCAGCCAGAACAGTGTTAGCAAAACCTGAATGTTGTACAAGAAAGAACTGGAGAAGACCCCTGGAATGCGGATCTTTGCACACAACCGGCTTTAAATCTGCAACTTGTTTTTCAGCTGGAAATAAAAAGAACTTATGAATTACACCCTGATCATAACATCTAGGATGTTGTGCACAGTGTGGGGAATGTAGTGCTAGTGGCCATACAATTTAACGAATTGTATTAGAGGACTATACAAACAAGTGATATGAGATATCATCTTCCAGCATCTGAACAATTAGAGTGTACTAGGGAACTAAGCAACTTTCCTCTGTTTATGTCTGACAGATTTGAAGTGTAAGGGCGGCTACAATTTATGTCGAATTCATTCAAATTGTTTTTCACATATGCTATTGATATCTTTTTTCTAAAAACGTCAGGGTGTGATATTGGGGCGGCTCTTTGTTTATGACAAGGTTATTGTCTGAAGACTTGAAGTGAATCGTGGTTTTTTGAAAATCAATTTGTATCCTTCTATTCCTTTTTATCACTATTACCATTTGTCAATGCATTGAGATTTCAAAAGGATTATAACTGCGATTTATTACACAGGACGGAGGTTCTACTTCTTGGAAGCCATGTATTGTTATTATTCTGGTAGCTTGTGTTAATTTTCTGATGGTTACCATTTTAGGAGGGATTCTGTTTACACTCCAACATCTTTGGTTACTCCTGAAGTCATAAGAATTGGAGACGTTTTTTTATGAGAGGCAGAGGATGTGCTTCGAGTATGCTCACATGGATGAGTGACTATGATGGACATTTATCCCGTGTCGAATTGCAATAAAATTTCAATCACCATGTCTTAGGTGCCTTTGTGTGTGGGTGTGTTGAAGTTGAAATTGTTGGATGAGGCCATGTCTACAGCCATTTTTTTTAGATTATTATTTTTTGAGCCATTTTGTTTCATTATTCCTAAGCTGACCACTCTTTTTGTTGCTGTTGAGATGTCATGTCCCCAAATAATTCAAATCGTTTTGGAGGGAAGATTACAAAGGTGTTTTAAAACACTAAGATTAAATATTTAAAAATAATAATAATAAATAAATAAATAATAAATAATAATATTAAATTTAAATTATTAAAAATAATATTTAAATTTAATGTTTGTGGCCTACCCACTCGGGAAGGCGATCTGAATCAAGTATTTATATTGGCTCGAGACATTAGGAGAACTGGAGAACCACCACGGATTTTGAGCATTTTGCCTTGCGCCTTGAGGACGTAGTCTCTCATTGCTGCACTCAGGCCTGGACGTAGTCTCAGAGCCTGGGAAGTTCGTGTTTAGCCAACCATTCACCTCCATTTCTGATCTAGCAAGCATCGAAGCATCCCTCTGGAATCTATGGATAGAAGAAGATCTACTCGTGGACACAAGCCATCGTGATCACAGATGCATCAATAGCGAATCACTCATCTACATGGCAGCCATTTGGATAGTAGACGACATCATTCAAGGAGACGATTGCCGAGCGAATTCAAGAACAGATTGTTTGGACGTGGTCGCTACAAACATTGGCATTACCAGGAGCGGTCTCCATTGTGAGTCGGGCAGGCTCAATCGTCAGCAGTCAAGGATGAAATCCTACAGGAGTGATACCTTCATATCCGCCATCAGCCACCACCTATAGCATTGGATTCAAGCGTTTGATTATCTTCCGGCTTGGCAACCTGATTGGGCATCTCGGAGGATTGAATCGTAGCATTTGAGAGTTGTCGAGCGCCGCTACATATAAACTCTTCTGGCTGAATATTGATGTTACGGGAATACTCAAATTGTCATATTTTTTGTGGGAGATTTATATTGTTATATTTGCTGCACCATATATATAAATACTGATGACATTCGAAGTGATATGTGGCCACTGGGATTCTGCAAATCTATGTCATTCCCGGTTCTGAGTCTCCTGTATCAAGCATTTCTTGTTCCAGATTTGTTTGTCTTACACATTCTGAATGTTTCAGTGATCAGACTTTATGTGTTTTAAGTGCTTGGATTAGTAGGGATAACTTCATGTATTTATGTTGCATTAGATTACACAGATCTGAGTGTGATTTTCCTATGTTAGAGTTTGCTCCCTGGTAAAAGGGACCTGGCACATCACATGAGAAAATCGGTGTGCTGTTCTGAGTCGATGAAATTTTAACGTGAAGTCACAAAGAAAGACGTGATTGCTCTGTTCCTGTTTTACGCATTGACTGAGGTTTTTGTATAAAAATCTGGAAGTCATGAGTCCTTTGTTTGCTTTGAGTTATGCAGGAGTTGGGTTGAGCTAATCATATATATGTTCAGTTTGGATGTGTGACTTGATGTAGCTTTATCTTGGCATAATGATAGTTTACTCCTTTTAAAAAGGGTGTGGACTTTATTTTTCTAGAGGTGCAGCAAATACTGAGGAGGTGTGTATTCAAATACATCGCCATTTTTTAATTCTGATCTGGGCTGTGCGTAAGAGGTGGTAGCATCCAAACTTCTAATGTAGTCTGACAAGCATGGAAAGTGAAGTGCAGAGATTTATATAGTATCAAATTTAACAGTTTTACTTTTGTTCCTGTGGGTTGATGCTGCAAAATTGCTTGCTCTCTTGATTGGCCAAGTTGAACAGTATTCCTTCTTGTATGGGTGTCAATGGCTGTGTATAAAGCAATGCTGAATATGTGAATTCATGGGATGTGCTCAGAAATTAGTATATGCAATCAGCAAGTCTTGAACAAAATATGGGTATAAATGTGTTGAATTCAGAGTTACAGTGTTGAGATATTATTTCAGTGAGTTGGTGCTCACACTGGAGTTGGTGCTTCAACTGTTCAAAGTTGGTGCTTCAAGGGAGCTGGTGCTCTCAGTGAGTTGGTGCTCACATTTGTATTTGGAGATTGTAGTCTCCTGGATTGGTGCCCTTTTTATATTAATGAAAGTATAGTTCTGTGGTGGATTTTTACCCAAAAGGGTTTTCCACGTGAAAATTGGTGTTCTTCATATTAATGGTTGCTCTTACTGTTATTTATTGCTGATTCTTATGGTTTAAGTTTAAAAGTTTCAAAATACTGATTCACCCCTCCTCCTTCCCCCGGCCCCTCTCCCGCCCGCCCTCTCTCAGTATTTTCTGTGTGCTCTTCAAGTTCAGATTGGCGAGCTTGAAAGACATTACCAAAAACTCAAAGTGCCCACAACACCAAAAAGTAGTTTTTAATGTGTCCGCGGGTTCAACACTTGTTTGGTGGTACCTAGAGTGCAGAGTCAATCTTGATGAAGTGTGCTACCCTGTGTAACTCATCAAGCAACTCATTAATATGGGGTATTAGATACTTGTTCTTAATGTTTTTCATATTCAAAACCTTGTAATCTATACACATACTCAAAGTTCCATCTATTTTCTTCGCTAGAACCATTGAAGACAACTGTGAATTTGGGTTGGTTGTCTTCTGTAACTGAAAGGAGATATTTGATTGGAGATGGTTGAACTTGTTACTTATCAATGATAGATGATCATTGTTAATTATTATTGCCAGTTTCTTCTTTACTGTCATGAGAATTATTAATAGCTGAACACATTATTCTTTACAATTAAAGGGTACTTATGAGTGTGCTATTGAAATTGAAAAAGCTCTGGCATGTTTCTCTTTTTGTAGTGTTTACTTTTTGCAAGATTCATGGTAGAATTTTCTTTTTCATCACTTGTCCTATTGTACGCTTTTTAATTTATAATAATTGTGTTTGATGCTGTTACCATCATTTTTATTTGTAAGGCCATGTAATTCTCAGTTTACTTGTAGGAGATGTGTTCCTATGACTACCTTAGAAGTTGTAACGGACAAGTCTAGTTTTGTTGGATTGTTTCAGATCAGAGAGAAGGGGCATGTGAAGCCAGAAAACTTTTTGGATGGAAAGGAAAAATCCCTTATTAGATTGGCAACTAAAGGAGGTACTTGTGCATTTCTAGAGAGCTTAACAGAGCATGATCTTCCTAATGTGAGTTTTTGTAATACTGACACGTCTTTGTTTGGTTTTTTTCAATGCAACTGTTGCTGCATTTCGAAATCTCAGTGGTAAAGTTATTTAATGCGGTGAGTGATTGGATTGTTATTTAGGCATATATATGTACCACACAAGTAATTTCAACAGCCTCCTTTTTCTATTTTTATTAATATATATGATATTATTAGGTTTGCTTTCAAGAACTAAATGTGGTTTCTTCAAATGATCACGGTCATTTTTAATAGATTAAAGAGGATCTTTTTTGGTTTTGACAACAGGTTAGCAAGGCACAGAGTGTCCAGAATGCGTTTGATGTGTCAAAATCCAAGGGAGCAAAAGGTATGATTTTGTCTTTTTACATAAAATTGTCAAATTACCACTGATTGTTCTCTTATCTTGCAGCATGTCCCTCTTCATTACTTCATGATATGGTTCTGTTGATTGTTTCTTGCTTCTAAATTCTGATTTGGAGCTCAGTAAGTCTCATTGATGTTTAATCAACTAATGCTAAGTTTCATAAGCATCAAACTGGTGTTTTATATATCTAGAAAGAGACAAGGGAAACTTTTGTTTATCAGTGTATTACTATGGATCTTTATTGATATGTTGTAAAATTGCTTTTAGTTAAACTTGTATTCTACAGGATCATTGATGCACCTAAAGACAGGAATTTTGGGGCTTCAGGATTTATAATATTTTTAACATATAGGCTTGGAAGCACAAGTTTTATCCTTTGTAGATTCAGCTTTGTTTTCCTTTTCTAGATGATGAACAGAAGTCGTGAGTTTGTTTTGGTTCATGCAGTAGTCAGAATGTACAGCAGAAAATCTGTCCTTTCATCATGTAAATACCATGCTGAATAGGAAAGTGTATAAATGTGGTGAGATTATATTAAGAATTTTTCATTTAAGAAGTTCCCAAATGAACCAGAATTCTAAACCAAGTGGTAGTTTGAAAATAAAGCTGAGTGGATAACTTTTGTGTGCAATTGTTTAGCCAAAAGTAGTCTCAAGTCAGCATTAAATTCAATGTTCCAAGGGGATGTGTCCCTCCCAAAAAATCCCGCGTTTCCTAGATGGGGACGTTTCAGAGACTTGGGGCCGGTTGGGAGGGAGGGAGAGGGGGGCGTCCGTCCCCCTACTAGCCCCTCACCAGCCCCACCATCCCCCCACCAGTGTCGCTGTCTCCAAGATGCCACTAGGACTTCGAGGATGCTGGGGTCCTCAAGACGTCTAGGGAACTCCTAGTTGTCTCCAAGAATATCTTATACATCTTTTTATAACTATTTTTTCAAGTACTATATGTATTTCAGCACTCTGCTGCCTCCCCCGTTGCTGTTACCCCACTGTCCCCCCGCTGCCCCCAAACTTTAGACCCCCGGTCCCTGTGTCCCCAAAACACGTCCCCAGCCGTTCCCCTGTCCTTGTCCCTGAAACCTCGTGGAACACTGGCATTAATTTAGTTAGTGAAACCTAAGCAGTGACTTACTATTTTAATTGATTGTTTGAATGATAATGTAAATTATAAATTTTTTGGTAAGTTTTATGCATTTATAGGCAACATATTTGGTAGGCAGTTCTCAAATGAATTTCACCCATTTCATAGATGGAAAAACTGACCATTTTTAATGATACTCTGCACTTGAATACAGCAACTTAGATTGTGCATAAACTGTATACAGCTATATAATTATGATTGATTGATTCACTGTTTTATTTTTCCCTTGTGTGATATCTTGTTGACTCCTAATGCCGATTAAATGTTTGTTGCATAAGTTTTCTCTTATAGGGATATTATCTTAGTTATTGATGTATACAGTATTTCTGATCATGTCTTCTGTATTTTCTGTGGATAAGTATTTCAATTACAACTCTTATGATATGAGCTACTGTTGTAATAGCTGCTACAAAGGAAAGCAAAGCAGCATTCCTTTCTGAGTTACGTGGTGCATCAAGTTCTGTAAAGCCTGGACAAGTCAGTTCCACGAAGACACCTTCAAAGTCAATTGGGGTAAGAATATGTCTGGAGATGGCAAATTTGCTAATAAACAAGTTGGAAAATCTTTTTATGAAATTTCATGGTTCACTTTGACTAGAGATTATGTCAATAAGTTCTGGAATGCTAGATTTTGTTTTCCTTCCTATCATTCTATTTTAAAGATTTGTGTTTTTAAGTTCTTTGAAATAGGTCCTTAAGTTTGCATGACTTCAAATTTCATTCCTAAGTATTTGAACATGTCCAATGATATTATTTCTAGCTGAAAATGGAGTAGATATTAAAGCCATTTTTGGAGATCTTGTTTTTGTGGTTCTGTCTGCAATGCTGCATTAAACTCTATTTATTTGGGTATGACATGGTGTAGGATATATATAATATTCACTGGATTGGGGAGATTAAATAATTATGCCATGAATTTTAGAATAACACTAAATATAATATCCACAGGATTGAGGAGATTAAATAATTACTCTGTGAATTTTTTTTAAAAAAAGGGGTAAAAACTTTATTGAAACTCAGTAAACAACATTACAAAGGAAGCAAGAGACCAAGGTCTCCAGGAAAATCCAAAGCCACATAACAGAAAAAAATAGTCAACACCATCAACCATCACCATTCCCCTCCCTATCCTCAGCAAGAATTCTCTCAAGATCAAGACGAAGCACCTGAGGAACCAACTCCCACTCCTCAATTCTCCATCCCTCAGCACACTTTGAAGCCCATTTCGCCAAGCAATCAACAACCCTATTCCACTCCCTTGGAATATGAACGAAAGTTACCATCTCCATTAGTGAACTAACCTGCAAAATCTGTTGCACCACCCTAGCCAACTGCCAACTGACATCTGCCACTTTTTGCTTAATAAGTAAATTGATCAAGACCTGGGAATAGATTCACAAATAATCCTTCTCCATCCCAAATCATGAGCCCTCTCAAAGGCACAAAGAATTGCCAACCCTTCCATAAGGTTGATGGTTTGAGCCCCATCATAGATCGAAAAGAGGAAAACCACTGAACCCGAAGAATCCCTACCAATCCCCCCAATACTAGCTAGTCCTGGATTTCCCCTAGAGGATCCATTAGTATTAATCTTTAGAACCCCAGTCGGGGGAAGCTGCCACTTTCCAGACCTGTGAACTCTCTGCTTCATACGCCTCCCACGCTTTACACACGCCGAAGCCAAGGACAACCCTTGAATCCCCAATCTCTCCACCACCTCAGCATCCCTTTTCTCCAAAGGGAAATCCATCTCACACTTAGCTTCCACCATCTCCTGAACCATGCCCAATATTCTTTGCCAAATTTGTTGCACAAGCTTCTTCTCACCACGAAATATCCACTATTCCATTCCAACCAAATCTGCCACATCATGAAGATAGGCCCCACCGACCACACCTCCTGCAAAAAAGAAGCCATAGAAGGAGGCCTACCCAGCCCCTGCCAGAACTCAATCAAGGAGGAAGCATGAACACAAGGAATTTTCCAAACACCCCACCAGAAAGTGCCAAAGCTGGAGGGAGAAAGGGCATCGAAAAAAAAATGAGTAGAGTCCTCCTCATTAGCCCCACACAAAACACAGACGGAAGGACCCTGAAAGCCTCTCTTCTGAATATTATCCCAGGTCAAGCACTTATTCCAAGCCAACATCCAAACAAAACAATTACATTTTGGCCAGGAAGACTTGTTCCAGATCTTCTTCCACCACTGAATTTCTTCCCCATCCACCCTATGGGATAGTAACGCCCAATATCCGATGCAACAGTATATTCCCCTTTAGGATTGGGAGACCAGGAAAGCACATCATCATCTTGAAGAGAACTACAACGCCTACTGGAAAGGATACTTTGTAGCTCAACACACTCTTCCGGCATACCAACATCTGGCCACTCATTAGGAGACTTCCATCCGGCCACCTCCAGCTGACCACATGAGGAGAAGGACTTAAAATCGCTCACCTGTGACCAACCAACCTCAAGAAGTCTCTGGTAGAGGTTCAACAAGTGGAGAAACTGAGAAATGATGGGGGGAGATCCATCCCAAGAGTTGGACCAGAACTGAACCTCAGACCCCTTCTTGCAAATCCAAAATAATCCTTCCTTAATAAGTGTGACCCCTTTCTTTAGAGTGCTCCATATCACCGAGCCCCTCCCAACAAGGGGGTAATGAGGTATTTTAGGTTGAGGGATCCCCGAAAAATACTTCTGAAGACAGGATCCTGGCCCAGCTCTTATCGTGCTCCTTACACCATCGCCAATACAATTTTGTAGCCAGAGCCACACCAGTCAAACCATCTGCCGCAAACCCAAGCCACCATACTGCTTCGGGCTGCAAACAACCTCCCATCTAACCAGACTCCATTTGGAAGACTCCAAGCAACCAGCCCATAAAAATTGTCGTGTCACTGAATCTAAGTCCTTAACAAAACCCAAAGGGGTGACCTGGAGCATGCATCTATAAATGGGCAAAGCCTGGATCACTGATTTGATTAGCTGAACATGACCAGCAAAGGATAACCACCGATGAGTCTAGTGATTAACCTTTGCCGAAATTTATCTAAAATACTTTGCCATGACTCCCTAGGCATTCTTCCCACCGAGATAGGGATGCCAAGATAGGTCAAAGGAAGAATCCTGATTTGAAACCTCAAAGTTTGAGCAATCCTCTGTTGAATGGGGCCTGAAGTGTTGAAGAAGAAAATAGAAGACTTATCCTCATTGATCTGTTGACCCGAGGCAACCAGGTAAACATCTAACACCCTAGAAAATTAGAAGCCTCCTGCATTGTAGCCATACCCATCAGAGCAGTATCATCCACAAATTGTAGGTGAGACTGCGGTGGTAAATTACCTCCCCACCTCGAACCTTGAATGATACCAGACTCCACGTTATGTCTAATCAATCGCCCCAAACCTTCGGCAAGGAGAATAAACAAGTACGGAGAAAGAGGATCCCCCTGGTGAAGCCCCCTCGATGCACCAAATAGCTCAGAATGATTCCCATTAATAAGCACAGAGAAGGAGACCGATGTAACACAACTCATAACCCATTGAATCCACTCCTCCACAAATCCAAAAGCACCAAGAACCTACCAAAGGAAGGACCATCGAACTCTGTCATAGGCCTTTTCCATATCCAATTTGATAAACATTGCCTTTTCCTTAGAGCTGGCCATAGAATGAATGGCTTTTGTTGCAATAACAATCCCATCTAGAATCTGCCTACCTACTACAAAACCACTTTGTTCTTCAGAAATCAACTCCTCAAGTCCCTTTTTCAACCTGTCAGTAATTAACTTAGAGATGATTTTATAAATTACATTGCAAAGAGAAATGGGTCGAAATTGGCTTAACCTATCCGCTCCCTCACACTTGGGAATAAGAGCAAGAAAAGTAGAGTTTAAGGCCCTTAGCATCTGCTTGTTCCTTTGAGATTCTTGAACAACCGCCAGAAGGTCAAATTTGATTATATCCCAAAACTCTTGGAAAAACTCAATCGGGAAGCCATCAGGACCAGGCGCCTTCCCCTTCTGCATTTGGAATACAATCCCTTCAAGCTCTTCAAGTGTGATATCACTCATAAGATGTTGGTTCAAATCCCTAGACACAAGATGAGGAATACAAGAAAAAACCCGGGCCTCCTCAGGAGACCCCCCTTGCGAGTCCTCCCTAAAGAGAGAAGCAAAATATTGTCTTACCTCATTTGAAATTTCAGGGAAGGAAGAAAGATGCTCCCCCTATCATTCACAAGACTAGAAATATAATTCCCATGTCTCCTGGCTTTCACCGAATTGAAGAAAAAAGCAGTATTTTTATCCCCTTCTTGTAGCCACTCTATATGAGCCTTCTGTTTCCAATACATTTCCTCCCTCAGCTCCCATTCCTCTAGAGTTCTCACAGCTTGTGCCTCAGCCTGAAGAAGCTCAGGCGTCACCCCATCCTCCCTTAACCTCCTTGTGATACTATCCAACTCTGCCTGAGCCAACACCTTTGCATGGAAGACGTTCCCAAAACATTGAGAGTTCCAGTGCTTAAGTTGAAATTTAACATATTGAAGTAGCTTGGAAAAAGTATACATTGTCGTACCATAAGCAGGTCTGCCATTCCTCCACCATTCTGCCACATAATCCATTAGAGAAGGGTCACACAACCACATGAGTTGGAACCTAAAAGAAGGCGTACGTGACACATGAGTTGAATCAATGGCAAGCTTGATAGGCCAGTGATCAGAACCTCTCCAATCCAAGATCTCATAGTAGGTATACCACATCTCACCAACCCAATAACAAGATACCAGGAAGCGATCCAATCTTTCTATAATGCAATAATCCCCAACTCGATGATTGTTCCATGTAAACTGACCATTGCTAGGTTTGATATCAACAAGATTTAAAGAATTGGTGCTATCACGAAGCAATAATGCAGAGGCCTCCAACCTTCCAGTACCACCCCGCTTCTCAGCCATCTCACAAATAGCATTGAAATCTCTGGCCATAATCCATGGATGGAAAGGAGCCATACTATAGACAAACCTGATATGGGACCACAGAGCTTGCTTACCCCAAAAATCAGTAGGAGAATAAATATTAGAGAAGAGAATAACCTCCCCCGTCTCAAAACTAGTAGCAATCATAGACATAGTGGATTTAGAAGACACCCACCAGAGAGGTCATATTTTTCGTGGATTCCATAAACATGCCACACCCCCAGAAGATCCATGAGCACCAATACATTGACAATCCCCACTCCTCCACAGCCTAGGTGCCAAGCCAAGCATACTCTCAATAGATAACTTTGTCTCCTATAGAAAAAATACATCAGGACCTTGTTTTCGAACTAAATCATGAACCACTTTTTGTCAAGGGCCGCTGTTCAAGCCCCTTACATTCCATGAAAGAACAATCATTTCAAGGGGCTCGAAAAATGAGAATCCAGAGTCTTTATCGACCCTGACTCCACCAAGTTCTTGCCTGTCAATTTGATCTTTTCCACATCTTTCTTTCTACCAGGTTTAGCAAATTTCTCTGCCCCACCTTTCTTAATATCCTTTTGCAGGATGCCTAATTTTGGAGGCTTGGACTTCTTAGCTGAATCCAAACCCACATTTCGCCTAGGAAGAGAAGAATCCTCACCCACTGATGGAACAATGGCCAGAGAAATCAGAACCTCTGAAACCTCTGGCAGCTGAGCAATATCCATGTGCATACCATAATCACCTTGTGGTTCCATAGAAGAATCCAGAACAAGGTCCTCCTGAGCAAACCCCTCAGACCCTTGCTCCAAGTTTAACAAACCTGGGTTCACTTCCTGTTGACTAAGATCGTCCAAAGCCTCAAATTTGTTAAAATTACCCTCTTCTTTCCTTTCCTTGAAAGGTCTCTTTTGCCCCCTATTCCTATTTTAGGCATTGACCGAAACAAAACCATTAGTACCAGCCTCCACATTAGGATGAATGCCCTTCCCCTTATCTGCCCCAGGAAGGTTGCGAGAAGGCTGTGAGGGCTGGGGCTCCACAGGCTTATATCTTGGACATTTCCTCAGTAGATGGCCATATTCACGACATAGCCGACAGCGGAAAGGAAGGGTCTCGTAGTCCAACTGCTGCACCCAAGAATAAGAACCCGCACACATATCTATTGCATTAGGTAGAGGCCTACTTAGGTCAATTTCAACACAAATGTGTGCAAAAGTCATTACCTTTTTACCCAAGGTCTGTGATGAAGTTCCAACTGGTTTTCCAAGTAGCAAGGCCAGCAAGTGCAACACATCCTCCCGACAACATTCCATTGGGAGCCGAGGTAAACAAACCCACATCGGGATGCAATTTGGAAGCTCCTCAGTAGGGTTAAATCCTGCATGCCATGGCTTGATAAACAACCCCACCTTATTATGAAAATAAGGTCCTCCCTCAAATACCCATTGTAATCAACAATGCGATTAAAAGTAACCATGAGTAATTGTTAGCCAATAACATTATCTCCATTTCTCCCTCCGGCTCCCAAGTTCTTTGAGCCCAAAGTTCCAAAAACTGTAATGAAACCCTCATCCCCAAAAATTTGCAATATAAGGAATGATGCGAATAATATTCAATATCTTCAGCAATCATCTCAGACGGAACTACAAATTTTGGTCTCTCCTTGCAACGCTCTAGACAACCTGTTAATCTTTGTGATCTGCGAACTAGTGGACTGCCCCGCACCATCAATCCCAGAATCTGATACAAATAAATTGTTATTATATGTCGACATCCCTTGCTTTGGGGACTTCGAGCCAATTGCTGCTCGGAAGTTCAAATCAGAAGTAACCCAGAAGCCTCACCCTTAGATAAGGCCATCGAGCCCTAGGCAGATAAACAAACCCCAAAAGGAAATGAGGGGTCGAATCCCACTCCACTTCCTCCTCCCGATCTCTGCAAAAACCAACCACGCCAACCCTCCCACACCCGCACCAGATAGGGAGAACGAACAACAACTCCAAAAGGAACCAACTACGGGCTCCTTCCTACCTCCACACATAAGGAAGACCGCTCCGAACACATAGATCCAAGACCCAAAGCACATCCAAAGCCTAGGCAGCAGCGGAATCGGCCCAGCGAGAGCACCAAAACTCAAGGAATTGTAACTCATGCCAGTGAGCACCCCAAACAACAATGGCACCACGAGGAGAAGAGAAGACATGAAACACCAAAACCCTTGACCCGGACCACCACGAGGAATAGAGAGAAATGATCCACACGAGCTAGAGATTGCCTATTTCGACCCCTCATGAGGAGAAGCGGACACGAGCCATCTCTTCCGACGATAATGCACTCTGTTACATATTTTTTTCTTACTATGAATTTAGAATAACACTAAATATAATCTATGTAGCCCGGTTAAGCTGGTTTTGGGCAGTCTTTTGATGCAGGTTCGCCGGAGTTCGGATCTGAGTGCAGTCCCTTTGTGGGTTTGACCCGGGGGTCCTTGTATTTGAGAGGCTTAGTTCACCGGTGGGAACGGCAGGCGAGAACACATGAAGGCGAACCGGCAGACAGGAGAACCCACGTAATGCAGGCGACCAAAAGCGTTTTTGGTATTTTTTTAATATTTCCTTCATTTGACTTTGACCCCGGCATGGGAACCCTAAAAGTGACCTCTAAAACAAATTAAACACCTAAACTACCTTATTTTCATTCATTTGTTTTGCAAACAAGCATTTTCATTCCAAGAGGCTGAGTTCTTATTTTAACTTGTTGGATTGACAAAAGGAGTTGAATATTGATTGTTGAAGCTTCTACAAACGATTGCATTGCCATTCCTACAGATTTGCAAGTGTTCATTGGCTGCCACAAAGATTGTTGAAGAATATTTTTGCAAAGAGGTAAAGTTTTTCTCTTTTTTTTTGAGTTTTTTCATTCTTTTTTTTGTTTTACAAACAGAAACTTTGTTTTTCTTCTTTTTTTTTCTGTTCTTCTATGAATGTATACATTGTGCAAGATTCAAAAGAGCTAGGTTTTAATTTTTTAAAATTATTATATTTTGTTTTCATTCAAATTTTGAATGTGTTGTTTGCAAAACAAATTGCCATAGGAATCACAATGTCAATGGGTTCTACCTCCGGCTCCGTAGCTAAACCAAACCCAAAGTTCAAAACAAGTGCAAATTCTCCTCTATGGCTGTATGTTGAAATGATAAGACAGATTCCAGGTGGTGGTGGTTATGTTTGGAAATGCAATGGGTGTGAAGTTACATATTCTAGTTCATACCATAGGGTGAAAGCACATTTGTGTGGCATAAGTGGAAAAGGCATCTCACCTTGCCCTGGAAAGAAAGATGCCCCTATTCAACCTGAGACAGTTGCAAAATACATTATGGAGCAAGAAGCAGCAGATCAACGAGAAGCCCAAAAAGGAAATCACCCTTTGTTAAAAAAAAAATCAAAGGGAATGCAGCCCCCATCTAATCCCAATCCCAATATTGTGGTAGAAGACCACCCATTTATGGCCATTCCAAATCTTCAAGCTCAAAGTGCACAACCTTTTGCAAACAAGAGAGCAAAGGGACCTTTGGAAGTTGCATTTCAAAATGAGAGTAGAGCCCTTGCCGACCAATGTGTAGCAAGATGCATATATGCCAATGGATTATCTTTTAATGTTGTTCGTTCTCCATATTGGAAAGAGATGTTGAGAGCGGTTAATGAAGCTCCAAAAGGGTACAAGGGCCCGGGTTATGAGAAGGTGCGTAGCACTTTATTGGAAAAGGAGGTTGAGTTGGTTGAAGATGCATTGAAGCCTATAAGAGATTCATGGGTTGAGACAGGTGTGTCCATTGTTTCAGATGGTTGGAAGGACTCAAAAAATCGGCCTTTGATCAATGTCATAGCGGTGTCCCCTAAAGGGGCAATGTTTTTGAAAGCCGTGGATTGTGAGGGGCAAGTAAAAGATGGGCAATTTATTGCTAATATTCTTATTGCAGCCATTGAGCAAGTGGGAGCCCGCAACGTTGTTCAAGTTGTAACGGACAACACAAAGAATTGTAGAGCTGCAGGGTTGTTGGTTGAGGAAAGATATTCACATATCTTTTGGACACCTTGTGCGGTCCATTCACTCAATCTTATGCTGCAAAAGATTGGGAATAAAATTGAATGGATCAAACAATTGTATACTGAGGCTGAGGACATTCAGATGTTCGTCACCAACCACCACTTGTCTCAAGGGATCTTTAGAACATTTTCAAAATTGGAGCTATTGAAGGTAAGAGAAGTAATATTTACATTTGTCATTTTCTGATTTTCATAATTTGATTGTTCAATCTAATTTAAATTCTTCTTTAAAGTTTATTTTTAAATATTAATTATTATTTTTAATTTGCAATAGGTTGCAGAAACCCGCTTTGCCTCTAATACAATCGTCTTGAGACGACTTGTGAAAGTTAGGCAGGCACTTTCTAGCATGGTGATTAGCACCAATTGGTCTATATGGAGGCAAAGCAGCACTGAAAGAGCAACAAGAATTAAGAGCATGATATTAGATGACTCATGGTGGGATCGTGTGGAGTATCTCCTTAGCTTCACCGAGCCCATTTTGAGTATGATTTGCTATACTGACATGGACAAGCCATGCATTGGACAAATATATGATGGTATAGACTCAATGCTTGAGAAGATCAAGTGCACCATAAATGCAAGAGAGCAAGACCCTGAAGAGACTTTCTTCAAACAAGTGCATACAATTGTTGAAGAAAGATGGAACAAAATGACAACTCCATTACACCTTCTTGCCTTTGCATTGACTCCAAAATACTACAGCTCTCAGGTTCTTTCACAACCAGGAAGGCTTCCTCCATATAGAGATTTAGAAGTGGCTGAAGGGTACAAGGCAGCATTTGTGAGACTCTTCCCTGATCGAGATTTGCGGAGTGTAGTCACGGATGAGTTCACTGATTTTGTGCACTCAAATCATCTAGATGTTGATGCCTCCCGTGATAGGTTCTTAAAGGATGCTCATTCTTGGTGGTACTTCCATGGACAATACTTCCAAAATTTGCAGCCCCTTGCAATCAAAATTTTATCACAAGTAAGTTTAATAAATTTTCATATTTTAGTTTTAAAAGTTTCATAATTCCATTTATAAATTTTTAATTGTTTACTTTGTCTTCATAGGTTGCTAGTTCATCCGCATCTGAGAGGAATTGGAGCACATATTCTTTCATCCACTCAGTAAAGCGCAATAAATTGCTGTCAAAAAAAGCGGAGAACTTAGTATATGTGCATTCCAACTTGCGTCTCCTTTCACACAAACAACCTAACTACAAGGAAGGGGAGACAAAGTTGTGGGATATAGTGCCAGAGGATACTGACTTGGATGCTTGCAGTTCCCAACATATTGCATATGAGGAGTCGGATATCCAACAGGAGCATGGGCACAATAGTAGTGCTAGTGATGGTGCCATTGGCACTACTTGTGATTCATCTAGTCTTCCTACTTCATCTAATGTCAATGTTGACATTGATATGGATGATTTAGAGAATCCATATGATGATTAAAAGTAAAACTTTAAAAGTGTTGTAATATTGAACTTGAAGTTTGAACAATGAATATTTATCATGCATGTTTTAAATGACATTCAAGTTTATGGTGGTTTTGTTGTTTAACTTTATATGATGTTATGTGATATTCTAATCCTAATTCTGAATTCATGCTTCTAGGCTGCATATATATATATATATATATATATATATATATTTACATGTTTTTGTAATTTGTACTAACGAACCCAAGATGAACCGAACCCATCCCCCAAAAAATTTTGCCGAACCGGCAAACTGAACCCGCGAACCCGAACCCGAACCCGAACCCGAACCCGAACCGGCTACTTAGAATATAATATTCATAGGATCCACTTCACAATGTTCACAAAGGCCCTTTTAAAGGCACACTGCTTTACTCCCTAAACTACTGAACCGCCTTACAAGAATCTTCCCTATGAACCTAACCACTAACATTTATAACATTAATTAACTGTAATGATTCCCCCCTACTACAGACCAAAATTTTTGCACCTTCACTAGTTGTACCACTCAAGTCATTTTGTCAAACTGTTGCAGTTTTTGCATTGAATACAATTTTTGTTTTGTTTCAGATTTTAAAAAAATAGATGCTCACAATAATCTCCACAAAACTAAAATTCCAGCACTTAGATTAACAAAATCTTGAACAGCAGTGAGCAGTATTCATAACAGATATCACATAGCAAAGTTTTTTGTCACATCAAGTATTAGACAAATATATAAATATTTAAACAGTTCGCTGACCTGAAAATTTCCAGCAGTCTTCCACAATGATAAGGGACCCCTTTTGATAAAAATGCAACTGTACAGAGGCCTTTTCAGAATATATGGCAGCTCTCTAAAGAGTATGGTCGCGTCCTAGCACGAGTATGGCAGGATCGTCCTTGTATGGAAGAGGCAGTAATAAATATATTTAATGTGCAAAAATCGTACGGCTTAAACAAACCCAACACTCTTTAATTTCCATATGCGCCTCTTTGACCTTCGTCAGAATCATATGAAGTTGGTACTGAAGATTCTTATTGCTCATTTTATTTAATAAACTTTGAACCTCCTGTACGACACCCAACTATTTATTGTATAGGTACAGAAATGTACGACACATGATTGTACGATTATCACTTCAATTTCCACAGCAGACAAAAGAAAGCAATTTTATTGATTTAGTAACCAGAAAAATGTTGGACTAGGCATATATTAAGTTGAACGGTATTGGGCTCCTATTCTCTTTCTTTTAAAAACTTTTTTGAACACGACTCTCCCCTCAAGTGTACGGAAATGTACGGAAATGTCCAACAACAACTTCTCCCCAAACTCACTATTTACATTTATATTTGAACAAATTTTAAATTTGCAAAGATTAATTTGACTCTTAAAGAAAGTACGGATGCCAAAAATCACCAGATATTAAATTTCTTGATATTCAAACTTGTATAAACCAACTATCTGTAACAGCATGCCTGGAGAAGTATACAAACAACCAAAAAACCTCAGAATCTTTTGAAATTAAAACCGAAAATTAAACTTTGGTAAACTGTTTAAAACACCAACACAATCCCTGTCTAAGACTGTCAAGATCACCCAGGAAGTATCTTTCAACCTCGAAGATGATATTCCCCATGAAGGTTTGTGCCTTCACGAAGTTCTGGATCATGAGCAGCATAAACTTCTCTTCACAAAAAATTCCATGCATACTGAAAATTGTGCCCAAAAATTGCTTTTGTTTTCCCCATCCGTAACTCCCACACACTTTTCTTGAAATTCTCACTTTTTTCTTTTATTTTAATTATTATGTCTCCCCTTTTTTGATTCCCAATATTTAAAATATTAAATTCATTCCTTTTTAGAAAAAACACCTTATGTCTCCCTTCTTAATATTACTTTAATAAACACTAAGCTATGTATTGAAATTTAAATTAAAAACATTAGCATTTAATTAAAATAATATAAATTCTTAAAAATTGCTTTTTGTTTCCCCATCCGTATCCCACACACTTTTCTTGGAATTCTCACTTTCTTCTTTTATTTTAATTCTTATGTCTCCCCTTTTTGATTCCCAACATTTAAAATATTAAATTCACTCCTTTTTAGAAAAAACACCTTATGTCTCCCTTTTTAATATTACTTTAATAAACACTAAGCTAAGTATTGAAATTTAAATTAAAAACATTAGCGTTTAATTAAAATAATATAAATTCAACTACACCTCAAGAGGGGACATTATAGTCCTCCCTCCCCAAAATTGCTTGTCCCCAAGCAATTTCAACTTTGGATGCTGCAAAATTTGCTCATTCTCCCTGGTAGCATCGTCAACTGACAAATTCTTCCACTTCACAAGGTACTCTCTGATGGTCCTCCACTTGAGAGTACACTCCTGTTAGTTTTATGATCAGATTAGATAGACAGAATTTAATTCAAAAATCAGACACAATAACACAGAATATACCCTGGGAAAACCCTTCACTTGAGGGAGAATAACCCAGCAACAATATATCACTTATATATTGAATATCAATGAACGTCTCCTTTACAAAGAGGCCGATATTAAGGCCAAGAATGATCACCACAACTTGATGCTAACACAGCAATGATATAACACAGCCTTAAACAGATATGACGATCTGCACTTGATAACTTTTTACTACTTGAACCCGCACTATGGATATTGAACTATATGAACAAATGAATGAGTGAATACAATGGAGAAGCAATGTGTATATATACATATGAATGTAAGGGACGCATCCCTTCTAGCCTTCATGTCGGCCTCCACCAAAAGTCATGACTCCAATACACATGAAGTCGGCCTCAAAGAATCGCATCTCTTCATGAATTCGCGCCTATGGATGTCGGCCTCAATATTAATAACAATTAAATAAACATCATTTAATTTGTGCTTCTTCATAAGCATTTGACTTGCAATTTAAATAGACGTTAGGCTATAATTTAAATTGCCCTTCATAGATCGGGTTGGGCTGGAAGTAGAAGCCCAACGTTGCCTTGAATATCAACACTCCATCTCAGCTAGGGAGGATACTTCTAGTTGCATAAGACATATCACCTCATCGTGATGTCAACCACAATGGCTACTCCCATATGTGGAAAGGAAATATATCACCTTATCATGATATCAACCATCATGGCTACTCCCATGTATGGTAAATGTGCACAAGTGCTCATCACTCAATGTGATGTCGTCACCTCATCGTGACATTCACCATGGCTACTCCCAGAGGGTGAAAAACACAAGTATAAGAAAATTATCACGGACTCTCTCACGTGATGTTGTCATGGAGTCACATGACATCCACCATGGCTACTCCCAGAGGGTGGAAACAAGGGCTTTCACCTCGAATTTCTCCACGAGGAAGAGATGCATTAAACAAAGGGCTTACACCTCAAATCTCTCTCCACGAGGAAATGCATTAACAAGGGCTTTCGCCTCAAATTTCTCTAACACAGAGAAAGATGCATTAAATCAAATCACAGAAGATCACTGATGCTGAGTCTCCCTCTCAGCTAGAGCTTCATTCTCCACAATTCCAAGCTTGTCCCGAAAGTACACAAACTTTACTTTGGCAAGAGGCTTGGTGAAAATGTCTCCCGTTTGCTCATCAGTGCCAATATACTTCAACTGGATTGCTTTCCTCAATACCATATCGTGCCGTGGTATTTGATCTCAACATGTTTAGTTACGTCATACAGAGGCTCTTGGATTGACGAGAAAGCTTCCACCACAACTTTGATTATCACAATGAATGACCGATTCGGCTCCAGCGATTTTCCAAACAATCCACGCAAGGAGCTTCGAGAAACCACACGGTAGCTACTCAGGCTGCCACACAAGTTGCAATATACTTCGGCCTTTCGCGATTGCTCGAAAATGCCGAAATTTGCTTCTGCTTTGGGGATGTCACAGGACTCAGAAACTCTCAAGTAACATCCAGGAAGGAGGGTGCTTTCATCCCGTTAGTAACACACCTTAATCGAGGAATCGGTATATCCATGCGACTTCAAGTCCACACGGAAGAATATCTCAAAGCCATACCCAGCTAGCCGGCTGCAACTAGATGTATTTGCCTTAGTTCACACATGAACTGACTAAGTGCATTCACTACATAGCAAATATTTGGTCTAGTATTGACTAAATACATCAATGATCCAATCAACTGCTTGTACATAGTAGGATCCACTAGATCTGAACTAGCTGCAGCCTCCTTAAGCTTCTGAAAATTTGTCTCCATAGATGTGGACATGGATTTGCAATCCATCATACCAAATCTCTTCAGAATGTCAATGGTATACTTCCTTTGACTCAGAATGAACTCATCCAGCTTCTGCCATACTTCTAAGCCAAGAAAGTAGTGCATGAGACCAAGATCCTTCATTTCAAATTCATAAGCTAGCTCCTTCTTGCATTTGATAATGAGGTGATCTTCTCCAGTAAGAATTAGATCATCAACATAGAGAACCAAGATTAATGCTTCGCCATCAATTACCTTGAAGTATAGGTTTGAATCAACATCATTCTTGGAGAAGCCCAAGCTCATCAGGTATCTCTCATACCAAGCACGAGGAGCCCCATCTTCAATTACATCATTAAGGAATGCAGTCTTGACTCCCTCTGAAGCTCTAAGTTCTTGCATCAACCTTCTGACCTCCTCGTCCAAGATTGCTTGCAACGCTTGCCTTAGAGAAATGGTTTCTAGTACACACCTCAAGTACTAATGACTTGCAAGAGTTCAGGACTGTCCTTCTTGACATCATCCTGGATCACTCTATTTTGAATAGGTTTGTGGAGCTACCAATGTCAAATCCAGATGACTGTCTTTAGCAATTTTGATCTCAGCAGTTAAAGAGGTCCTCCAAGGATTTAGCACCTAGCCTTGTAATACAGTAATCTTCACTTCTTCTCAGTGAGTTACAAAACTCCCTCTTGATCCTTGCCTCAGAGATTGCAAAGAAATCCTCCGGAAGTGAAATCCCTCTAATGATAGAATCTCAATTCTTTTCTCGGACATGCTCTCAACTTGAACCTTGAGTCCTCGGATTTTAACTCCCTCTTCGAAGCAATGTCAACTTGAATAGGTTCTTCCTCTTCAAAGGATGTCACCAGCCACAAACTCAGTCCCATGATTGCAAGTTGTGACTCCATGCTTGATCATTTCTTTGGTCGGCATGACTTCCTCACAAGATGCTTGAAGCTCTTCCTCCTTGTCAATCTCTCATTACCTTCTTGCTCCTTGATCCGTCCTGGAAGCGTTTTAGAGAGAGATTACTAATAGTTTATAACTATCCAAAGAAAGATCAAGGCTAGAATCATACAAGGTTTACGATCCCAAGATATAGCATGAATACATAAGAATTCATGAACAATATTAAGAACATGAAATGCTTATCTCTTAATAGTTTATATTTAAGAATCAACTTATATTAAAAAATCAAAATAAAGAAATAATAGAACTTATCTTGTTGTTTCTGATACATATTGCTTTCATTTTTTCTGCTCTCATAAATGCTAATCTCAGCACAACAAAAGACAACTTGCACAACACACATTATGCAGCCAGCATATTCAATATAGGACCAGCCTTCTCAAGGCACCATCGCAGTCCATGAACATAGAGAATGGTATTGATGTGACCATCCAATCACAACGAAATTGCATTTCTCTTTTCATCTCATAGTCACACTCAAAGATCTTCACAACGAAATGCAATGAATGATTGACATCTCCAAGGGAACTTATGCCAGAGATCACTATCATGAATTTTACCATTCACACATGATTCAAGTAAACAATGTCAGATCTGCACAACTTAGCAGACTGAATTTTACCCTAGATTTTAGAAGAATAAACAAAAAAAATACTTATCTTGATGAAATTAGACTCTCCTTTTCAGGTTTGTACTTTTCCTGAGATATGTATTAATTTTATTCCTGAATGCTGATAAGTAGCAGTTGCTTCTCACATATCTCACATAAGTAGAAGTTCCTTCTCAAGATGTGTTCTCCACCAGATGTTTCAAGCAGAGATACATATTTAATAAGCCAACAGTAGATTATTAAATCCAACAACAAAAATAGGTAAGCACACACACCTAGGGAGTATTAGATCTGAATAGTGCGATTTGCTCCGCCCTTAGTAGTGGTGTCGCCTCTGACTAATTCCAAGCAAGATCGAAATTACTCTCCGAGTGTCCAAGTGCTTTGTTAGCTGATCGACATCACATGTTTGATGCCTCGTTCTTAGTCCATGCAGACGCATTCAGCCACGATCTGAATTACTCCTTACTGGCGCACGAAAGACAAGCTATCGATCACTCTTGACCGTAGTCTTCAATCCACGTCTAGGAAGCAAGGCCCGAGCCGGAGGCTTGGCCAAGGCTTTATTTGATGATCTCTGCCCAGATGGTAGAACGCCAGTATGAGGAGAATTCCTCTTAAAGATTGACGGCTTTATAATGGTGAGCGCCCAGGTTACAGATTTAAGTCATCAGATTTTAACTTCTCCGATTATCACAAACATCTGATCATCCCGTGAACTCACGAAATCTTCCATGATCTTGTACTCTTCTCGTCCCTGTCATTGTGGAAAACTCCATTGACTTTTACGGCATGATCACTCCAAATATTTGTAACTGCCCGACCATGAAATAGATGGAAGGCTCGATAAGCCCCTTTTGACTTATAACCCTGCTTCCTTAAAATCCATCGGGAAGTTTATATATAGAATAAATACGACCATAAGAAATATAGGCTCACAATATTGACGATGAATTCCATCTGTAGTGAGATATCCGGTAACAACAATCGCAGATATGGTCTAGCGCAAAAGTGTTGCATGAATGGTGTACAAAGTACATGTCCATACATGAATCCGTCAGGATAAGAAGACTTTCGACACTATGATTGCATTTGTTGCTTTGCCTCTATCAACGGCAATAACATTGACCAAAGGTAATGAACATGACCACTAGTCAGTATAACAAATTGATCACTTAAATTCTTCCATGAAATCCACAAATCTGATTGGATCTTCACACAAAACCCGCTTTGATACCATGTTAGTTTTATGATAAGATTAGATAGACAAAATTTAATTCAAAAATCAGACACAATAACACAGCATATACCCTGGGAAAACCCTCCACTTGAGGGAGAAAAACCCAGCAACAATATATCACTTATATATTGAATATCAATGAATGTCTCCTTTACAAAGAGGCCGATATTAAGGCCAAGAATGATCACCACAATTTGATGCTAACACAACAATGATATAACACAACAATGATATAACACAACCTTCAACAGATATGACGATCTGCACTTGATAACTTCTTACTACTTCAATTCGCACTATGGATATTGAACTATATGAACAAATGAATGAGTGAATACAATGGAGAAGCAATGTGTATATATACATATGAATGTAAGGGACGCATCCCTTCTAGCCTTCATGTTGGCCTCCACCAAAAGTTGCGACTCCAATACACATGAAGTCGGCCTCAAAGAATCGCATCTCTTCATGAATTCGCGCCTATGGATGTCGGCCTCCATATTAATAACAATTAAATAAACATCATTTAATTCGTGCCTCTTCATAAGCATTTGACTTGCAATTTAAATAGCCGTTAGGCTATAATTTAAATTGCCCTTCATAGATCGGGCTGGACTGGAAGTAGAAGCCCGATGCTGCCTTGAACATCAAGAACTCCTTGATATCAATAATGGCCTCAACAATGAGAATGAGTTTCCCTTCTTCGTCCAATGGTGGCAGCTCAAATGAGGGAATTACATTATGTCCTAACACCTTCTTGAGCCGAGATACGTGAAAAACATTGTGAACCTTGCTACTTGCCAACAACTCCAACTTATAAGCCACTTCCCCAATCTTTTAGGAGATCTTGAATGGGCCTTAATACCATGGCTTCAACTTTTCCGATCCACTCTTCTTGAAAGTAGACTGCCCATAGGGCTGTAGCCTTAAATAAACCATGTCACCGACCCCAAATGATTGTTCAATGTGATGCTGGTCTGCATATTGTTTCTACTGGTTCTGGGCTTGTTGCAATTTCTCCTTCAAGGATTCTATGATTTCCTGACTCTATTGTAAAAAATCCTTAGCATTTGGCTCTCTATTGTCTCCAAACAACAAGTCCATGAAGCTAGGGGGCTCATAACCATACAAAGCCATGAACGGTGACATCTTAATCGTCACGTGGTATGTGGAATTTAACAATACTCACCAAGGTATATCCATCTCACCCATGCCTTTTGTTGCCTTGAAATATAATTGCGGAGATACCCTTCCACCCACTCATTAACAATTTTGGTCTGCCCATTTGTTTGTAGGTGATAGCAGGTGCTAGGATTGAGCTTTGTCCCACTCAATCTGAAGAGTTCCTACCAAAACAAGCTAAAATTTTTCTGTCCCTATCACTAAATATGTTCCTGGGTAGCCGATGCAATTTGAAAATCTCCCTAAAAAATAAATCTGCCACATGTGCTGCTGTAAACACTGCTGAAATAGCAAAAGAAGGGGCAAATTTCATCAGTTTGTCTACCACAACAAAGATGCAATCCTTCCCTTGCACCTTGGGTGACCTTGTAATAAAGTCCATTTAGATGGTTTCCCATTTTTGACTGGGAATTGGCATGGGCTTCAATAAACCAGCAGGATAAGTATGTTCATGTTTGTTTTGCTGACATGTGGGGCATTCTTGAACATACTTAAGGACTTCATTCTTGAGTCCTTTCCAAGTAAATCTCTCTGGGATTTGCTTATATGTCTTAAAAAAACTTGAGTGACCATCCATAGGAGGTATCGTGAAAAGCTCTCATAATTGTCATTTTAAAGTGTGAAGTGGGCTCCAAATAAATTCTTCCCTTGTAAATGATTAGCTCATTGATTATTGTATACCTGTTAATCTGTATGGTACCCTCAATAATACTTGTAGCCCAAGTGTCCTTAACATAATTTATTGAAATCAACTCCCTCCAATCAGTAGTAATCTCTACTAGAGAACACAAATGGGGTCTCTTGGATAAGGCATTGGCAACAATTTTTTTCTTCCCTTTGACATACACAATGTCAAAGTCATATGCTTGGAGCATACTCACCCATTTCCTCTGTCTACCATTCAGGTCCTTATGATTTAGGAAGTATTTGAGACCATTGTGGTCGGTTTTTACTATAAACTTTTCTCCCACCAAGTTTGAATTTGGCTAAGGCATGCATAACGGCCAACATCTTCTTATCATAAATGGAATAACTATTCAACCCCTCTTAACTTCCTCCTCTCAAAAGCAATCAGATGCTTGTTCTGCATCAAGACAATGCCTATTCCCTCTCTTGAGGCATCACACTAATTCAAAAGGTTTGAAGAAATTTGGAATAGCCAAAATTGGGTAAGTACATAATTTGTTTGAAACTTTGAAGTGATCAAAGCATTGCTGTGTTGCATCTGACCAATTGAAAGTCCCCTTCTTAGTCAAGTCTATAAGAGGAGGTGCTATTTGTGAAAACCCCTAGACAAATCTTTTGTAAAAACCAAATAATCCAAAGAATTCCTTAAGCTATCAGAGATTCATGGATGGAGGCCAATCAACAATTGCTTTGATCTTCTCCGGATCAACTCTAACACCCCTGGAGCTAATAATGTGGCCAAGGTAGAGAAGCTCTGTCAACCCAAACTCACACTTACTCTCCTTGGTATCTAGTGATTCCCTCTCTAATATGCCCAACACCTCATCAATATGTCCCAAATGCTCCTCCCAAGTCTTGCTGAAAATCAAAGTATCATAAAAAAATATGAGAACAAGCTTCCTAAGTTGATTACGGAATAGCTTGTTCATACAAGACTGAAAGGTAGCTGGGGCATTGGTTAAGCCAAAAGGCATCACCAAAAACTCAAAATGACCATAATGGCACTTGAATGTAGTCTTCTCCACATCCTCCTCTCGCACTCGAATTTGATGGTAGCTTGACCTCAAATCAATTTTTGAAAAGTAACAAGCTCCGTACAACTCATCAATCAACTCATCTATCTGAAGAATAGGATACATGTTCTTATTTGTTTTTTTGTTTAGTGCCTAGTAATCAATGCACATGTGCATTGTACCATCTTTTTTCTTGACCAGCACTACTGATGAAGCGAAAGGACTCGTGCTTGGTCTAATGTGCTCCATGTCAATCAGCTCCTTTATAGATTTTTCTATCTCATCTTTATGCCTCTTAGGGTGTTTGTATGGTGTGGTAATTATGGGTTTGGACCCCTCCTCAAGCTCTAGAACATGCTCTATGCCCCTATTAGGGGGTCTCCTTGGAGTTATGCTACTAAATACCATGTTGTGGTTAGACAACACAAACTCTACATCATGATGATAAACCCTCTTTGGTTGCTCTATAACTATATGCATAATAATACATTCTACTGCTCACTCTACCTTGTCCTGTCTAGTAATGCTCTCCATCCTCTTGAAAGAGATTGTTCGTGGCCCACCATTTGACATGCCCCTAAGTGTGATTTTTTACCACCTGCATTAAATTTCATTTCCATGGTTTGCAAATTCATATAAATTCCCCAATGGAACGTAACCACTGCTTACTTCGGACCATGTTAGTATATCCTATGCTCATCACATAGAAGTCATCTCTGAGCTCATACTCACCCAACTAGATGCTCAAGTTTGGAATCTTCTTGGTGCAAGTGAGGGTGAAACCATCAGCTACCATTACTTTGAAGCCTTCACAATCTTCCATTTTGATTCCTCTTCTAGCTACAACACCTTCATCAATAAAATTGTGAGTAGCACCTGTGTCAATAAGAGTCACTATATACTGTCAACATTACACCCCCCAAACTCTTAAAAGATCCAACTTTCTGAAAGCTAGATAGTTGGGCCATTACACCATTATCTCCTTGCTCTTTTTCAGACTCTTTGGGTGAGATTTCATCTTCACTTTCCCTTGAATCAACTTGCTTCAAAGCTGGACTTAACTCTGGGGGCACTACTCAAAAAAACTGGTATGAGCTGGTGCAGGGGAAATAATAAAATCCTAGATTGATATGCATATAGTGCATTTTTTTTTAATAATTAGGCAGGAATAATGGCAACCATATGTGACATCTACTTGCTGATCCAGCTCAATGTTACCTCATCCTTGAAGGCGATTTGAAGTTAATGATTGATGTACTTAGTGAAGTTACCCAATTAATGGATGATTCTTGGATGCTATAAAAATTGCTAAATTTAGGACATGTTATGACTAGGAAATTACATTTCATTCAATGCTTATGCTTACCTAGGAAGATCAACCAATCACCTGATCTCCTAGACAACATGGGATCTCAAAACGTGTTGTCTGTTATTGTGGATCACCTCCAAACTATGCTTCCTTTTCACAGATGCGTTTTTTTGTGAGTAATGGTGGAACGAACCCTGGATCATTTAACTTCTTATTTGTTTTTACCAATCTAAGTTATAGCTTATTTATGGTGTTGTCATTGTTAACAGAAGCAAAAAATCTTCAAGGAATGTTGCATTTACACATAAGTTTTCAATGTGGTTGGCAAGCTCATGCCCTTTAAAACTGCACATAAAGTTCTCAATCAAGCTGCTTGTTCACTGGCAAATATGGAGACTCAAAATCAAAGGGACCAATCTAACCATTGCTATGTTCAGGGAAAACCATGTTCTGGAGAGTCACTGGGAAAATTGTAGAATCTCCATTGATTGTTCCTATAAACTCCTGACCACACACTATAGTCCATCTCTTGCTCCATTTCTTGTGGCTAATTTAGCTTCCAGTGTTCTCTTTTTAAGTGTTTGTGTTGCAGGATCATAGTTAATATGCAAAGTTCATTGTGCAGGGGAAGGACTTTTGAAAATTGATTAGATAGGGCTATTAAGCTTTATTTGAACATAAACAATAATCTCTGCCCAGAGGGAAGGCCCTTAACAGAATCTTTTTCATGATTTGAAGGATATGAAGGTTCATTACATGAGTTTCACGCTGCCAAAGATGGGTAAATGGTGCAGGAGCACCTAATGGATTTGATGCCTCCATGAGGCAAGCTTGGGTTCTTGGATTAAGTTAGGCAATTTGGTGTTGTAATAAGGTCCAATGGACCATTTCAAATATGTTTTGAGTCCTAGTTTGGTCATAGGGTCCTAGCTTATCTTTTGGTGTCAATTTGTCACGTTTTGTCATATTTGCACAAAGTTGCAAAATTGCATGTAAAAGAGTATGAAGGGTCAATTTCTTATGAGAGGCCTATGTTTGAGTTTGTAAGGTCATATTAGACCATATTCAATGTAATTTGAGTCCTAGGAGGGTTAATGTGAAAAAAAAGTGCAAATCTTGTAAAAAAAATATGTTGTTAAGGTAAAGTGCAAAATTGACAAATGATAAGTCAAGTAGTTAGAGGGAGGTTTGAATCAGTTGTAGTAGTTTGTTTTGAGTTAGTTTTGGTTTGCAAGGCATAAATAGGCCTCACATAGGTCAAGGCAAAGGGGAAGTTTGAATTGTAATAGAAAAACATCAATGGAATTCTGTTTTATCTCAGAAAACACTGGTAAAACGTGATTGCTGGCTACTGTACGGCCATGTGCAGCCGGATATTGTGGGGGCAGTCATTTGGAATGATAGAACTAAGAGTCTACTGCGTTTTTCTTTTTATTTCATTTAATTTCATGCAGTTTTGAGAAAGATATTGTCTGTTTTCTGAAAATGGTCTAAAACCCTTGTTAGGGTATCCAGTGTTAAAAGAAATTGCTTTATTCTTTCTGTATCCGATAGAAATGGCTAAAAACTTGTGAAAAGGCTCATCATGGTCTATACTTTCATTTCCTAAGTGTGCAGGTTGTGGAGTTATGGTTTTCTATTGGAGTCATGATGCCCTAGGACTGTGTTTTGGTGAAAATCTGGAAATTGACAGACTACAGTGAAGTTTTGTGTCTTTGTTTGAGAAAAGGAGTATCCACCGTGGGTATTATTGTTTGTAAAGGTTGTTAAAACATGTTGTGACCCCTGCCTAAAGAAGATTTGATGAATTATAAGCATTTGAGTACACTTTACTTACTGTCCTGTTCAAGCAGAGTCATGGCAGTCAAGTTTTTGGGTCAAGAATGAAGGTTTAGATGGGTATTTCGATGAAACAACACGAAATATGCATGGGAGAGGATTTTTTTAGTATTTGCAGACATATTTGAGTGTGTTAAAAGCCTTGAAAAGGTAGATGAGAGGTTGGGTTACTTCCAATAAACCCTTATGAAGGTTGGCATAAATCTGAGTTTTAGAGTTTGTCACTTGGATGGTTGTACTTGTTGATGTAGTTTGTTGTTTTTGGGTCTATTGTCATTGTTAAAGTGTGCTTGAATGGAGTTTTTTGGTCTTTGTGAAGGATATCTTGGAGATGGTAACTGGTATGGCCTGATTTGGACCTAGTCATTGTAGGACAATCATCATTTTGTGGTGTTGTTACAAAACAAAGTTGTCTAAATCTTTGATATGTTTCAAAGTGACTTAGAAGGTGTCTCAAAGGCCTCTTACAGTGTGGAGTTTGGGTTTGGATCAGGGGTTTTGTTTGACAGTTCCGAATACAGGTCTACAAGGATATGGTGTAGTTTACCAAGAAGAACATTGGCTTTGATGTAGTGAGGTTACTTGCAGGGTTTGGTATGGTTGAGTTTGTTATGAACATCTTGTGTAATGTCTTCTAAGGGCCGGTTAAGTTGTTTTGTTGATTTCATAGTTCGAGTTATTGCCAAGAATGCCAAAGAGCAAGAATTTTGTATCATTGCCTTGAATGGTTGAGTTGAGTTGAGTTGTGATCCTCCTAGCATTGCATCAGTAAACGCTAAAACCATTTTTTACTAGAGTCCCGAAGTTGGAAGACCCCTTTGACTGCTCTAATCTGGAGGGAAATACTGGCATCATTAATTCAGGAGCTTCACAGATACAATATTCATATGGAATAGAAACAGTAGTGTCAGGCATAAGAAACTGAAGCAAATTTTGTAACCTTTTTGCTTTCAAATTTTAGTTAGTAATGGTCATTGCTACTAGGTGCATATTCCTTTGTTTATCACTTTCTTGTATGTTGTCCCAAATTTTGTGTATACCTATGATTGTTAAATCCCGTTCTTTGATGTTGAGCCAATTCTACAATATTTTACTACTCATATTCTTTTGCAGTAAATGTTTGCATTTTGTAATTTTGCTGGACAGTTGCCATGTAGATAGCATCTTTTCTTCATATTTACATGCATGCTTTTTCTAGTTGTCACCGTTTCTTTTGATCCATCTTTTGACTATTATCTGTTTATGTGTATATGTGGACAAATTCCTAGAGGCAATTATGCCATGATTTTATAATTGCTTACATTTATCTTAGCAGGAAGCAAAGAATGAACAGAACAATGCCCCAAAAGAGCCCAGGTGGGCTCCCTTGCGTGATGACTTCATGCTCACAAGCTCAAAACTCAAGGACTGGGATAAAATGCCGGTATGGAATCTTTTTACACCATGTGAGCTCATGTGTTGCTTTTCCTGCCACTTTTCCTTTTTGGCTATCCTTCATTGAAATGCATTTGCTGTTTCAGTTCCAAGCAACAGATTGATACTTAAGATCTAAAATAGTTTTGTTCCGTGGATTTGTTGATTGGAAACCAAGAAAAAGTACAGATGTAAAATGAAATAATATTGATGATAAAACCCAACCTGAGGTTATTGGCAAATGTCTTTTGCAGGATGCAGCTGCAGATGTCGTAGAAGAAATGCAGGGTGGTGATAGTGATAACTCTTCTGATGAGGACTAAACTGGGCATATATAAAATGTATTGCCATCAAAGAAACAACATGCAGGTAACAATGGCTTCTATTTTCCTTTCAAAATAATGACATTGATAGAAAGTGAACTATTGTTTGTAGTATTTTGTTCAAGGCAAAATTCTTTTGTCATCTGCATACCCAGTTTCTAGATCCATTGGGTTTATAGAAATTCGCTTCATGTTGTCAGTCCCTCTAGTATTGGTTGCAGAGATTGCCAACGAAATAATAATCTTTAATCATGTACAGGATGGCTTGGAGGCATCTGAACAATATCTATGATGCCTGCAAGGAAAAACTACCCGGAGTAGCAGAAATCCCAATTATTTGCAGCCTTCATTTAGAATGCTGAAAGTAGAATTCTCAATATGTAGCATGAAATGAATGATGCCTATCCAAGTTATAGAGTTGACAGAGATCACTTACAGAGGCATTTGATGTGCTGTATTCAAATAAAAATGTAACATGGATATTAATAGATTCTTTTGGGATCTCGATTTTTTTTAGTTGCTGTATAGAGTGGATTTAAACTGAAAGTAAGCCACCGTGTTATTTCAGATTTTATTACCTTTAATGATTCAATTCGGGTTGAGATGTTTTCATAATGAATCATTTTCTGATTCAAAATATCCCAAATTCAAGACTATTGTAATTTTCACATTATACTCCATTGAATGCAAGTCATTGATATTTATAGTTGCTTGGATATGAGAATACGTTTTTGTGTGTAATCTGTAAGAGATTTGTTAATCAAGTCAAAATAATTTCTTTATTGAAGATTTGTGAAACTACGCGGCCACTCTCTTCGTGTTTTAGAGAAATCAATATTGAGAGAAAGGCAAACAAAGACGGGTGACAATCTCAGAAAATAGAGAAAGGTTTATAAGGTGGTTCTTCATTCAAATTAGAAATGAAATAGTTGAATACGTAAAGTTGAAAAGATGACCACCGTTGTGATAATCGACCTTCAATTACAGGGTTAAACAATGCACCCCCCTTTTATTACTATCATAATTTACTTTGTTATATATTTCCTATTGTGTTTATATTGCGCTGAGAGACGTTTTATAGTGGCATAGAAGAGCATCATGTCGTGAGTTTCTGAAGTTCTATTTACTATCTTAAATTTGACGATCATTTGAACATCAAAGTATTTAATAAATATTTAATGTAAACATAATATTAGTTATATCATTTGCAATATCTCCAAATGGAATATTAAGTAATATTTGATAAGAAATCTCACTTCACAAATTTCGATACTTTGTAATTGATCTTTTTCTCACAAATTAAGATTATTGAAATGAATATTAGATTTCCAAAATTTAGATGTATTTGCAGCAATTAAATACAAACCCTTGTAAAGCAAATAACATAGTAGGCCATGCAATTTATCATTTATTCAATGAATTATCACCAAAGGAACGAATCTGGAATTGCAAATCGTTATCAAAATTTTCAGAATAAACAACAAATGCGATTGTCCTAGCCATCCAAAGTCTGCAAGAATGACACTGAATAGCTGCCCAAAGCCTGCAAGAATGGTACCGAGTTAGCTTCCCAAAGCTAACATATATGGCACTGTAATAGTTGCCAAAAACTTGCAAGTTGGAGTTGACAGAAGCTCCCTCAAACTCAGAAATATGGTGATATGAAAGCTGCCCAATTATTGTGGAAGTTGGTTCTATGCTAGCTGTCAAACAATTTTTTTTTTTGCCAAAAATGAACTCAATTACAATCTTTGAATGGGATTGCACAATTCTGAATCAGGGTGTTCTGTCCACTAATCTAGTGATGGAAATCAGGAGCTTTCGTCCACCAATCTCTAATGATAGATGAACATGATATCCAATCTATTTGAGGGAGTGGAATAATATACATACAACCTTTAACAAAAAAAAGAAAAGAAAAAGAAGACTTTCTTATAGACCTTTGATTGTCCAACTTTTCTCTTCAAAAAGAAGTCTTCAAATTCTCAAAATGCCTCTTCCAATGCCACTTAAAGGATTTTAAGAAGGTTTTGTTTTAATTTCAAAGACCCCCACTTCAGGCATCTGCTTTAGAAAAATATTTTATTACAAAGGCTCTACTTTATAATATCACTTTGTTCACTTTATGAAGACATAAAAATCATCTCATTTAAAGGTTATAATATAATTTTCCTCATTATTTTCTTGAGTCCATCGGAAATGAGAAATGAGGTTACAAAACATTATGGGAACTTATTGAAAAAGGGAACATGTAGTCTACCCTTTCCAAAATTGCTTGCTCTTCAACAATTCAATTTTGGATGCTTTGAAATGTTGGCTCCTTACCATTTAGCATCTCTAACTATTGGATCTTTCCATCACACCAAATAGTCTAAATGGTTTTGTTCAATTTTCTCTCCCAAGAATCCATGATAGGCTCTAGTATCAAAATGAGTTTTATTTCATCATTCAAATGTGGTAAATCTTTGAAGGTGCAATGTTTTGTAGGAACACTTTAATGCCCTTCCCTTTTGCAGCTTGGAGATGTCTTGATCTTGACATTATTTTTTCGATTATGTACAAGAAATGCATACACCACGCTTATGCTTGTTAGCTTTGGTTGTGGTTTCTATTCTTGCTTTGTATGGTGTGTTGGGACCACCCACATATTTTGAAATGAGGTTTCTCGACAATTGTTGGTGTTCTATATGCTTGAGATGCATATCTGATGCTTATATGTTTGGTTTATTGTAATGTTTTAGTTAATGGAAATGTGTAGTACTATTCACGTTGTGATTAAATGTTATCATGATTATATTACATGAGGATGCACTTATGTACATTTGTATGATGTACCTCATTGGGTGATTATGCAATGCTCTGGTTGTTATATGTTGAACATGCACACTTGACATGTGTATTTAGTGGATATAGGTAGAGGGTTATTTCTCCTCTTAATTACATAGATCTGAGTTATTTCCCCAATGATGGTTATTTTGAAGATGTCATGTTGGGCCATTTCATTGTAATACTCAATCGTACTCAATTCAAGTATGAGATGTGTTGTGTTCGATCTATGCTAATCCATATCCAAATCAAATGTGATTTTGAAGTCTGTTATTTTTGTGAATTACCAATATATGCACGAATTAAATGGTTGTTTAATTTACTTGTTGGTCGTAAATAGAGTTCAATGAGTTAAAAATGTTGCATTTTTATCTAATGTTTTATTTATGTGAAATTGGGAAAAATAAGGGTAATTTAATTATGTTGGGAATATCTTATTAGATAGGATTGTATATATTTGATCGAATCATTATTTAAAAGTGGCAATAAAATAAGGTTGAATGTTCATTTGAATCAATTGCTCAGTAGAGAAACAATTAAGAAAAAAATTGAAGTGAAAAAAATAAATAAAAATGAAATACAACAAAAATATAGAACAAAAGGAAAAGGCTTAAGTCATTTTTGCACTATTTTCATCTTGGAAGGAAATGCTTTCAAAAACCCCCTCCATGGTAAATTTGAATTTTGGGGAAAATTGTGCTCATGGGAGTTGGAAAGGCTTGGGAGTTGGATTGATTGGGATAGGAAAAAGATTGTGATTGTGTGTGTGATCTCCACCTCTCCAAATTGGAAAAATTGTAAGCTTTTCATTGTTTTGATGTGCTTCCAAAGTTGAGGTAAACCTTTCATTTCATCTCATTTTGTTTTTTTTCTTTTCCTTTTGAATTCCGTGCACACTTTTAAGGGGATGTATGCCTTCCCCAATAGGATTCAATTTGTGCAAACATAGTAGAATTAAATTGTAATTTAAAATTTTACATTTTGTCATTTTGTGTTCTCATAATGCCCAAAAATTTCAAAGTGCATGGAAATCAAAACTGACTTCATAACGTAGTTGTTCATATTTAGAGTCAAAGGGCACTTTCTATTTAAAAAAAATGAATTTGAGAAAATTAGAAATTGAAGGTCTCATTGATGGAGTTTTTGAAAATTTCTTGGTTTGTGTTGAAAATAATTAGATAAAAATTGAATTTTCAGTGTGATTTCAGATGTTTTGGAATGAGGGAATTGACAAGTCCTCCATGGTTTTTTAAGACAAACATTTTAAGATTATGTTAATTTTTTTGTTGAGCTAAGTTCTTGCCTTGTTTTTCATGCCACACTTAATTGTTGTCAGTTATGAACCTAGGTTGTAGGTGTTAGAAGTATTGGAGTGGTTTTTGATGCTTTCCAAGGCTCAAAGTGGCTCGAGGATATCTCATGTAGAAGTCTCTTAACCAAATGATAATTAAATTTGCATGGGTAATTAAAATGAACTAAGATAATGATGCCTACAACATACTTGCAACACTCGTATAGGATTGGTATGCATGTGGAAGACATGACTGCTCGAGGAGCCCTAGGTCTTGTAGATTGAGTAACCTCATCTCTTGTGAGAGGTGTAATTAGTTTCATTTAGTTGGTATCCTAGGCTATTGCGATGACACTCCTTACCCCCTCTCTATGATCTAGTCCTTGTAACCTTTAGAGTTGTGCCTAAAGAAAAGTTGTAACTTATCTTTATATGTTGATGTTGAGTGACTCTTGCATGTTGTGTGTCTATTCCATCATTGGTGTGAGCGTGCTTGTGGCTTGTGTGACTAGAAGATTATGGAAAGTGCTTGGAAACCATCGTTGGGGACTAGAAGATTATGGAAAGTACTTGGGAACCATGAGAAGGTTGGACAAAAGGATTCACTAATCCTTCTTTTCTCATTTGTTTAATGTTGTAAAAAGTGCAATTGAAGGACATTTGAGTCCTTGCATCTTTTTGAAATGCAATTATTGGGCCTTCATAGTGGATGGATTGTAAATAGGCCATATAAGTAGCGCCAATGTTATAATTTCTTTTACATGCCTTAGCATTGAAGTCGAGAACACATGCTATCTTGAATGCTCTTTAAAATTTTCATGTTGTTGGATAAAATAAACTTAGAGCACCTTCCTTTGGGTTTTAAATGAACTTTAGGTTTAGATAATATGAACTCAAAGATTGAAAATACTAGGAATCTTCTTGTGTCCTTAAGTGTGTTTGGTCATGAGAACCTGCCTCATTGAGGGTCGTGTAGGGTCCCTTGTGTGGTCTTGGTGTGGATGGAAGGTGTGGAAACACTTCCCCCTTCATCCTTGTGTTTGAATCATGTGTTGGATCCCTTAGAGGTTCCCTAGCCCTCAAGAGTCATCTCCTTCGCGAGCTACTATGGCTTGTGAGATTGGATGTCTAGGACCACTTATTTCCTCTAATTGTTTCCATCATTTTAGAGTCCATTCTTCATCGTGGTCCTCTCCTTGTAGTCCTTAAGTGTTGTGCATATTCTAGGCACCAAAATTGGGCTTGGGTTTGCTCATTGCTAAGGACACTAGGGCTAGGTCAGGACTACAATGCTAGGAAGGACTATCGTGCTTGCTTGGGACTTTGATGCCAAAACAAGACTCCAACACTAGAATAAGACTCCAATGCTAGACCTAAACACTTGTGACTCATGCTAGTGTCCTACTTGTGCATTAATGTCCTCTCTAGGTGCTAATGTCCTTTGGTACCTTGTTTTCTCATCGTTTATCATTTGTTGGGTCTTTTAACCTTTTAATGGAGAAACTTTGTAAATAAAATTTGTTCCCCTTGGATCAAGGAGTCTTACCATAATTTTGTTTCATCAAAAAGTATCAAAATCAGAGAGTTGTGGCACCCATTTGTAGTGGGAAGTATGTCATTTCTTAGAAGTGACCTATCATCATTTCAGTCAGTGGAGGACTTGTACCTCCTAGTAAGACAACCTCTTGTGTAGGCTTGTCCTTGCATCTAGTGTTTCTTAAGGTTTTTGTTGATTGGATCAGAGGAGAATGTACCCTAATCCTTCTCATTTAACAAATCAATGGTTGCATTGTCCAATGGAGCTATGTTTGCTCCTAGTCATTCCACTAGCCATGTGGGTTTTTGTGGGTGTGTTATGGTTTGTAAGCATGTTTTGGTGTGGATTTGAGGTTGATGGTTCCCTCATCCCACCCTTGTTTTTTGTCACAAGAGAGTGTAATATGGGTTTGTACTTGATCATCATTTGAGTGTTGTTCCCCTCTCATAGGTTCATTGTGGTGATTGCATCCCTCAATTGGTAAGTCTTCAGTTGGTGCCACCCTTCTTGTA
>VDFB02320753.1:0-20810 GCA_007258455.2 Sequoia sempervirens | reverse complement strand
GAAGAGACTTGGGTAGAGTTTCTTGTTCTATTTTAGATCCACATTCATGTCTGCCCTGTCTTTGACTTCAACATTGGTTGATTACTCTTTTACGTTTCTGGTTCCTCTCCCAATCAACCGCATTTATTACATTAATTGTAGCCTTCTCACACATGCGAAATGTTTTTAAAAACCTTAATCAAAGTTAACTAGTTCATTATATTTATTGTCTAAGTTGTTTTAGCGAACCAAAGCCCGAGTAGCTTTGAGAGGAACACAATTTTACTGTGGAGGCGTGTTGGTGAGAAAATTCTTATCAAGTTTCAACCTTTCTTGTTGGTGTTTCGAGGTAGGGTCCTTTTCTCGTTCTTTTGGTGTTTTTCGTTCTCCTATTTTGTTGTTATTTTAATTTTCCTTGTTTGTGGTGTTCTTGCACATTCATAGGATCTTTCCTATGGATCTTCACCCATTCCTTTGTTTGTTTTTGGTTTCATTTTGTCCTCTATTTTCTATTTTTCTCTTTCTACTTTTCCTGTTTGTTTCTTGTCATTTTTGTTGTCATTTTGTGGCGTGGTCCATTTTAATTGCCTCGGTTTCTGACCCAGAGTTTCATTTAAGGGATATTCTATGCTCTAAAAGTTTTAATTTATTTAAGATCCATTTGATCCTATTCTCATGTCGGCTAAGTGGTTTTCATGTCGGGTTCTTGATGCCCTAATTACCTGATTCGATGAGTCGCATAAACTAGGGTTTGTGCGACAACCTTTACAATGTCAAGCCCTAAAATTAAGGAACTTGTCATAATTTTATCTAATCCTATTTGTCACCTCGGCTATATAACCAAGGGGTTCTCATTTGTAAATCATTCCTTTTGATTCTATTGCAATATTGACAATTACACATTGATCACATTTAATCTAATATTATCTTGCATCCATTATTGCAAATTTATGTTCTTGCTTTACCCTCTTAGAGAATGCTATTTTACGTTTTATACATGATCTTGGAGGCTTGAGTCCTTAAGTGAATCTAACACCTTGTACCATGAGTAGAAGATGGAATAGGAGTATCAAGAGTGAGGTGTGTGTGGATCCCTTTTAAATAAATCTAAAGATGGATTTGTTTCATGCCAATGCCTAATGATTGTTACAAATATTTTAGGCCAAATTAAACTTTAGGGTTTAAGGTTGATTTAAAAATTTATGTTTCCAAATTTAACAATAACATAAGTATTTAGAGTACATAGGTGTCCAAAACACTTTATATATCTTTTCATAATGTTTCTTAGCATCTAGGTCTAAAACTATTAGTGTAGATTGTAGGGTTATAAAAAGGCTTACAAATAATTATACATTAGTCTAATAATGTGTAAAAGCCTAGAAAGGTGGTAATTGAGCCTTTAAATGCACTTATGGGTATGAACACTAAAATGAATGCTAAAACATAAAAGTGAGAATTGAAAGGTAAGAAAATTTCATCCTTACACTTATATAGAAAAAAACTATATATACATTGAAATTATTAAACACAAATACAAAAATATAAATGATATAAAATTATGTAGCTACCTAAAGGAAACAAAACTATCATTCTTTATGAAGTGACTTTCCTAGAAATAATTATTACTAGAGAATGTTTTTGATTAGATAAGCAAGGAAAGGGCCCTGATCCCATGGTTACAAGGATAGAACAACAAATAGAGAAACAGGCTAGGGAAAATAGCACCAGCCCCTAGTAGGAAACAACATCAAAATGGCACACAAGCCTAGAAACCCAAATTGCAGCCACAAAACTATCATCAGCTTAATAAAAAATAAAATCCCCAAATTAATCCCCAAAATAGTGCGCATACCATTTATGAGGTTAACTAAAGTCCAACAGGTATGAAACCATAACATTGCTATCATGAAATAGAAATCTGGGATAGTAAAACTAAGCACCAACAAATTCAGAGCAACCATATAATTAGAGTAGAAATATAAGTCCTAAGGCTGCACCCAACATAGCACAACACAAGAGTTTGTTGGTTACCTTCATATTCTTCCACCATATGATTCCACCTCATAGAAAACAAAATAGGCCAAACAACCATCCACATGCAACAACACAACACCCAATCACCATAACCTCCCCAAGGGTGGACAAAACAACCCAAAATTCCAACCAATTGTTGTAGATTTCAAAACATTTTGAAACCAATAGATCATGAGATAGCCATCTCACAACATTTGTAACTCTTAGAGAACCCAATTCAAATCTGAACATAACAAAGAAATTGTAGAAGTAGAAAAACTTTGTTAACCAACTTACCTCTCTAGCTCTATAGGAGAAGTTATTATGGGAAGCCTTTCCACTACAACAAAGAGTCTCCAACGTACTCGAACTCCACCTCAATAAGAGTGGTCTCCACCTCAAATGGAGCTGCAAGGGAGAAGACTTGTTTAAGAAGCATAAACAACCTACCCCTCTCTAAGAACCCATCTCCACCTCCATAGGAGAGGTCTCCACCTCTAAAGGAGAGGAATCCACCTCAATAGGAGACACCATCTGTAGATCCAGGAAGGTAGCACACACCCCCGTAGAGAGAATACACATAATAACCATGAGAAACAAGAGCACCTGGGCCTTCAACAAGAACTTAGAGAGAAACCCCACCAACAGAGGCATCAATAAGCCTTGCCTAAGCAAAGCAAGTATTCCAAGAGTAAAACCCAAAAAAGCATCCTCCAACAACACGAACAACTTCCCATAGAGAGCTTTGAAGATCACCATCAAACTAAACAAAGAAAGTTGCAAAACTAGAGTGTATTCAAAACCTTTGAAACTCATTAGCAAACCAACAAAGGGGGGCACCCTTCCAGCAGGGAGGACAATGAAGAATTCCTCATACACCATGTTCATCTTTTCATGATTAACTTGAGAGACAACCAAAACATTAGCCAAGACAGAACACCTTCCAAGCTCAAAAACAAGGAGCCCAAAGCCAAAGAGAAAACCACACCACCACAACCATAAAGTAGCCCAGGCAACATGAAAGGTTGAAACCCTCATAGACCCACTAGGGTACGTAGGAGAAAGGAAGAATCCCCATCCCCATGGGAGAATAAAGGACACTGAGAAAGACATTGTAGGAGACTTGCACACTACAACCAATAGTAGGCCCCAACACCAATAGAGAGGAAAAACAACAATCTCCCAACTAGTCAAAGGCACACCAAAAATTGGAGCACCAACACCATAGAACAGATCCAAAGTTGTAACCAAGGCTCCCCCCTAGCTAGAGAAAGCCCTCCCTCCAACAAAAGGAAAAGAAACCCGAAACATCAATAGATTAAAGACAATAGAGCAAAGCACAAATGACCCATAAACCACCCCCGAACTAAAAATTTTCAAACAATGAAAAAATAGAGCACAAAAAACTTTTCCCTCAAGGAGACGTTGCAGAATAGCTAAGCAGGAGCTCCAAGGCCTGCAAGGGCACCACAAAGGACAACACCAAATACTTTGACCTGTCGTCCTTCCTCCAGCAAATAGATGAGCAACCAAGGACCCAGCCCAATTGTCGACCAAAATCAACAAATCATCGAACAACAACAGAGTAGGAGAAACATTATATCCCAAGGGAGAAAAAAAAAGCAGAATGTTGAAATTGAAATAGGAGAAAAACTCATAAAGCCCTGAAACCTCAGTAAAGACAATGCCCTCACGAAGACTATGTAAAATAATAAGGAAAACGAAGCATAAATACTCCACAAGAACTTAACAAAGGAGCCCACAACCGAGCCACCCACACCATGGATAGGAGAAAACAAACGAATCTCAAGAGACAAGACCCAAACTGCTAAACCATACGAACTATCTAGGGAGTCCAAAAACAAACTTAAGGCTCTAGGAGATGACTACTCATAGGAAAGAAGAAATCGATCTTCCACAATCAAAAAGTCATCCCCCAGCCTACAAACAGGGGATGGAAACACCATCTGAGGAACTCTTAGCTCAACAAGACCAAGGGGGAAGCAAAAAAGACCTCTCCTAGTAACCCAACATGTAGAAACGTCGAAGCAACCAGTCAATCACCCAGGAAAATGCATCGCCATCTTCTGAATCACCATCGCCTTCTCCCTTTCCTTCAAGAATTTTCAAAACCCCCCTTCGGCTCCTTTTCCCGCTCAGAATTATCATCACATCTCTATGTTAATTTTTTTCACCTTAGCTATGTTACTTTGGCAAGAGATATAAATTACTAGAGAATGTTATACAATAACTAAAAATTAAATATATTACTAGAATGGTAAACTATATTAAATTAGTCAATATCAATTCTCTTTCCTAAATCCCTAGTATCGCTGATGGATTTTTTATTCTTCACTCAAAATATAAAAAAAATTTGAATTGATGATACTAATTAAGGCACTTATAAATGACAAATATAAAACTTATGAAACAAATATAACTAGAAACAATAATAAAATATTGTAAAATTTAGTAGTATGTACAAAATACAAAGAATGGCCATAGTTTGAGATCATATTCTCTAACAACAATTATCTTAATAAAAAGTATTTAATTGTTAATAGTTAAATGACTTAACCATTGATATGTTTTGTGTAACATTAGTGTAAAAATAATACTTTGTAATAGTAATCTTATAATAGAATTGTCCACAATATTGCACTAAAATTATCTAATTTATAAAATCATAAAGAATATATTATTAATAATTAATCACTAATTAAATAAAACATAGACTACTCTTACTAAATTCTTTCTAAAAATTATAAACATTAGATAATATACACTGAAACAACTTTGTATAAACAAAAGAAAAGACATAATTTAAATCTTCATAATAAATATTAAAAATACCAAAAAATTATGATATAATATATGAAAATACACAAAGATATTACCATATTAAAGTTCCATCATCAATAACATCAGTGATAGTGTATCATAAATTTATTAATTTGTGGTTTCAAACTGGTGTGGGGATTTTGAGAGGATGTTGACGAGGGATCCAACGACATTTGTTGCACTGCAAACATTTGTTGTTTGTTACAAATGAATGAATGACATGTCATAATCAAATTTATTCACTCATATCAATTATACATTTTATTAAATTAAAAAATATTAATTTCCTTTATAAAGAATAAAAAGCCCTTGTACCAATTCAAAACATTAACTAGATAAGGATGAAAAAACACCCTCATACCATATAAAACTACATAAATATAATAATAAAAAATCTATTACCCTTTTTAACAATGAATTTTGTACCATAAGTTAGTTCTCAATAAATTTATGTTTAAAATGGAACAAGTCTCCTTTCTTTCTTGTACAGTCCTCTTTTTGGACTGTCCCCCATTCTTTTTGTAATTTGCTTTCTGCTTATTTCAATATATATATATATATTATGTTTAAAATGGAACAAGTTTCTTTAAAAAGCATTTCAGTGTTGATAGCTAAGCAAATAAAAGTACATACTTACAACCCAAAAAACATGCTTCTTTGGCCAAATTTCATGATAGTTTGGACATTTCAGAGATCTAACATATAGAAATCAAATTCATTCTCCAATAGGTAGCTTGTAGTGGAGCAATATCCAATACCTCGGGATGTGGTATCTTCTTTCAATTTAGAACCAAAATCAAACCACCATTTTAAGAAAACTCGATGAATTTTGAATCAAACCAAACCAAAGTTTATAACAGAGAATGCAAAATTTAAAATAGTATTAAGTTTTTTTATGTTTAAAATAATATTATTTTTTTAATAATTTAATTGATTGAACACAATTGATTAATATTTTGAACTTATGTTCACTATTAGTACCAACAGATGATATTAGAGTGGCTCCCATAAACCGAAGGGATCCTCAAGGTCTTTCGACACTATCATTTCCTCCCAATTTTCATCACTTGGCTCTTTCACTATGTTTTGCATTTCGACTAAAACGAGAGGTTTATCCAAGAAAGGTACAACATCAGTCCGTACATTCCGAAGGTCTGCCTGCGCCATAGCCAATTGCGATTCAAGCTCTACCACTTTCTTCTCCAGTTCGTACACTCTCCCTGCACACCCGTACACTGGATCACTTACCCTTGCACTTGCTTCATACACAATGCTCTTCACCGCATCTTCTCTCTTCTCATCCGGAACATTCTACAACACAAAACATATCAGTCCTTAGTAGTGGCCCTAACTAAACTCTACTTGACTAGGTACCCTATTTAATAAAGAGAACCCTAAAATTGGTATCTTACCTGAAGAATTCTGCTCAGGTTCCCTGCTCCGAACACACTGCGTGCAATTAAAAAGCGCTGAGGATTGTTTGATGGAAAATACGGAGCAAGCACACATCTGTCACCGCATTTTTTTCTGTGGATCCTACATGCAGCGCATGGGATTGCCGACATCTTCCTTCTTCCTTCTTTGGAGCTCAAAAAGCCTTTCCTTTCAATCCAAGCAAAATGCTTTCTTGGAGATGAGAAGAGCTCTTCTCCTCGACTTAAATAGGCCTACAAATTGCACGCTTAAAATTAATTGCATACAGTAATGAAATAACTCGATAGCCTTGCTTATGGTAGATGGCATTTGTGGACTTCATCTTTAGTAATACCTCGTCTGGGGTCGGCAAAGGCTATCCAGCCCCTAAAACGACATGGGGCATCGGATGCCCCATGCACCTGCATAACAGTCCGTCCGCGTGCCAGCCTGAGAATTCTGTGCAGTAGCCGTATTTGTCAGTTTTTTATTTTTTTACCGTGCCCAATATATGGGAATTATATATAATATGTTTTTAATGTTTTAATATATATAATATGTCTCTAAATTTATTAATTAGTTTATGATGAAAACATATATTGTAAATTAATTAATAAATTTAAAGAACATATAATAGTTTTTAATTAATATTTATATTATAAATTTTATCATATATTATAATTAAAGTTATGTATTATTCTATTTTTAAAATAAGTCAGATTTATTTAATATTTTTTAAATATTTTAATAGATTAATTAATTTTTAAATATAAATTGATTAAAAAGAGAAACTTGAGAAAAAAATATATCTCAATATATTTTATTTAGATTTTTTTGAAAAGATGCCTAATGAAAAATTCATATGAAAAATCAAACCTAAATCCTTGGAAATATGTGGTAAATAAGGTGAAGACGATATTTACCACATCACTTCGATGTTAATCTATAGTTTAAACTCTCTCTAGTTATCATCCATAAAATATGGAAGTCAATGCACAATAGAAAGTAGAAATTGTGAGGACATTCATAAAATGATAAAACATATCAAAACTAGAAATACAATGTAGTAATGCATGTAACTATTGAAAATAGGTAAATTGATTCATTTTAAAAATATTTTAAAAGTAATTTTTTTTTTTATAATATATTGTATTATATATTTATTTACATATCAAATATACTAATGTAAAAAATTATTGATATAAATTAGCACTTTTATAAATTAAAACTATACAATTATTATAATATATGATCCCCATCTTAGTATGCATATGAATAATATAAATCATGTTTTTTAATGTAAAATTTATAATAAATAAAATTGATAGATAAATATAATATATGTAATGAGGATAATTTCTCACAATCTATTTGTGTTACAAATTAAGAAACATCATTAAACATTAACATACAAGTAAGTAGAAACTATGGAATTTCTTTATGGTGTTAAATTGCACAATCTTAAACATTTGCATTCTTTCCAAAATAAGGAATGTCTAAAATTAGTTCAATGTGTTTAGCCTAATTCTATATCTAAATCTAAGTCTAAGTTTGATTTTAAGTTTGAGTATGAGATACGCTATGATGTAAAGGATTATCATACAATTACAAGTGGTGTGGGGTAGGCCCCTTAGTTTGGAAAACTAAGATAAGAGGATGAGATCATCATGTATATGGTTGTTGAACCATGAAAGTAGTATTACCATCACAATCTATATGAATATGAAATCATGTAAAACCTATAAATATAATGTGGATAATATTTCCCCTCAAGTTTAATAGTTTATTTATTGTAAATTTAATTTGTGAGTGTATAATGAAATATGTTGATACTCTAATTTTCTTTTATCATATATACTTGGAGTCACTTTCCTATAGATTCTTACAATCTAGTTACTCCTTGTAAGCTATTTTTAGTGACACTTTATATTTTAGGACCTCTCAAGTATTTCATTTATATAATATTTTTAAAATAAAATTGTTTGTGAAACTTATAATAAATGAATTTTTAATTCTTTTGTTCAAATTTAATTATATTTAAAATTTGATATCATTAATTATTAAGTTTCATATATGCATTAGATTTTATGATTTTTATCTCTAATGTCATTATCTTGTTTACATGATAGGGGATGTTTTTGGTAACTATTAAAAATATTTGGAAAATAAAATAGTAATTATACTATATTAGTGTTCAAAAGATATCATTATAATATTTTAAAATAGTTGAGGGAAATTTGTGGTCAATAATTTACTTTAATTATCTGTTTTATATTTTTTAATGCATAGTTGATAATTTCTAAAAATAATTTCTAAAGATGTTTAAGATTAAGGGGGCATCTAAAATGACTATGTACTCTAATTTGTCTATATCAAATTGTTAAATTGTATTAAAAAATTATTGATGTGATTTGTGAAAAGTGCAAATAAAATAAATATAAATATAAATAATAAAAATTTGTGAGATTATTTTTTATTTTTTTAGATAAATAATTTTTTAATATAATTAAATTTTAAAAAATATTAAAATAAAATAACAATTTATTTTAGTATTTCTTTTAAAAATTAATTATTCACAAAATGATTGTTTATTTTAATAATGTTGATTGTTCACAAATGACAATGTTAAAAAAATAATTAACTTTTTAAAAGTACTAATAATATTTTATAATTAACTTTTAATAATTACTAATTGTTCACAAAAGAAGTTACCTTGGGAAAAATTTCAATGAATTTAATTGGTATGGATAACATATATGCAAGCTATTACAAATTTTAAATTCATATGATAAGCTTGTAATTGGTTTTATTCTAACCCACTCCTCTAGAATAAGGTCTTGAGAGAGCTTCATGTATCTCAAAAGGGTAGAAACTTTGGTTTCTTAAAAACATATCACCAAATCAAACATAATTTTTTTAAAAATCTTCAAAGAAAAATACAACAAATTATAGTAAAATATTTGATATTACCAATTAAACAAAAATAAGATGTATAAACAATTGTATTTACAAAAGTACAATAAAAATATTGTGTATATACTACTTTTGACACACACCATTGATTTGTTTCTGAACATGTTGATTCACATCCACCTCATCCATAGATTGAAATCTACTTCACCAAATGCCTTGAGGATTTCAAAATCTAAAAAGATAAATTTAGTTGGTTGTATTAATTTCAGCCTTAAAATTTAATTCCCAAATAAATTATGTCAAAGATAGATAATGAAACTCTTAAATTTATGCATTCATTTTATATTACTTGATCAATTTACTTGGTAAAAACTAAAAGGCATGAATGTGATATTTATGTAACTTAGCCAATTTATTTTTAAACTAACATTAAGAGAGAGTTTAAACTATAGATTAACATCAAAGTGATGTGGTAAATATCTTCTTCACCTTATTTACCACATATTTCCAAAGATTTAGGTTTGATTTTTCATATGAATTTTTCATTAGGTATCTTTTCAAAAAAATCTAAATAAAATATATTGAGATATGTTTTTTCTCAAGCTTCTCTTTTTAATCAATTTATATTTAAAAATTAATTAATCTATTAAAATATTTAAAAAATATTAAATGAATCTGATTTATTTTAAAAATAGAATAATACATAACTTTAATTATAATATATGATAAAATTTATAATATAAATATTGCTTAAAAAATATTATATGTTCTCTAAATTTATTAATTAATTTACAATATATGTTTTCATCATAAATTAATTAATAAATTTAGAGACATATTATATATATTAAAATATTAGAAAACATATTATATATAATTCCCATATATTGGGCATGGTAAAAAATAAGAAACTGACAAATACTGCCACCGCACAGAATTGTCAGTTGCCTCGCACGCGCACGGACGGTTATGCAGGTGCATGGGGATGCCCCATGCCGTTTGAGGGGCTGGATAGCCTTTGCCTCTGGTCGATGAAAAAAATGGAAAACGTTGGACACCTAGTAAATTCTCCAAAGACTTTTGACTACATAAAACAAGGATAATGAAACAAACCTGCAACAAGCTTGGCATTTTTAAGGCCCGTGTGATACCCAAGCTGGGCGAGAGGCAGATTCATTCCAGGTGTCTAAAGCAATAATTTGTACTACTTTATGTCACATTTGTGATTACTACACTCCACTTATAGGTTGTATGTGTACACAAGTGGTCTAGGCAATTCCAGGAAGCCATTTGAATGGTTATAAATGGTGGGTTCAATGTGATAAGGGAATGTGGATTTTAATTGGGGAGATCTCTTTTCACTTTGACAGATTCACATGGCTGGTTGTTCCATAGATTATTTTTGGAGTCCCTTAGATTTTTTTTAGGCATCCACTTATTCTATTTTGATAACTCTAGGCACCTTTCAAACTAGATTTTTTCATATTTTGATTAGTGAATTAGGTAGTAAAGTGATTGATGAGGTCATCAGATGTGATGTTGTTGACATAATTGCATTAGGTAACATCTTTATTTATTTATTTATTTTATATTACAAGGGTGTCCTCGTGACCCAGCCCAATTGTCTAGCAGCCCGTATGTTGGGTACCCGGAATGAGCTAGGTTGAGACTAGTCCCTTGCGGATGAGATCCTCCACTCGCAAGAAGTCCCACCTCTCAAACCCGAGAGCAAGGTCGGGACCGAGACCAAGGTCAGGACCCGAGACCATTGGGGAGCAAACCCACTGCCCAAACCAACTGTGCTACCATGTAGATTTTTATTAAGTTAGTTTAATTTTAAAAAGTTTAGTATAAATTTTATCATCAAATTATATATTATAAAAATTCTTGTGTTATTATATAATTAATTATTTTAAATATAATTTATATTAATTTTTTTATTTATTTATTGAATAAAAACATGATAATATTATTTAATTTTAATTTTATTAAATAATAAATTAAATTTAAAAATACATGATTACTTATTTTTATTGATTGGAATCTTTTTCACTTGAACAAAAAATTCATAATCTATTTGTTTGACATTGTGTAGTCATGTTGATAGCAAAATACAACTTTTAAAGAAAAAATCTTTGAAGGATCTATGTATCACATGTTAAATGCCCCCTTTTGTGATTTGTTGCTCTTAGACTTACATTAGCAATAAAGAAGAATTTAGAAGGAAAATTCATTTAAATGGGGCGTGTATCACATGTTGGATCCACCTTCTTTTTAATCGTTGTCTAAATAAGAATAAAAAATAATTGTACAATTAAGATAGAGAGTGATGCTTTTGGCATTGTGTCGATAGTACAAGATGAATTTGGAAGGGAAATTCCTTTGAATGACGCATAAGTGTCACATTTCGAGGCCACTCTTTTGTGATTCATTTTCCAAGTCAAATCAAAAGAAAATATCTCACTTCAATCGCACTTCATGCAATTTCCCCTTTTCAATTAATTTATTTTTTCAGATGCAAAAGCCCATTTTCTTCTAAATATCATGGGATAAAGGGAAATTGTTAGGAAAATAATTAATATTCTTTGGCCTTAACCAAGTTTTAATTTGTAAAAATGGTAAAATAGGTCAAATAAATATTTAAATGTTATTAATTGCATCTATTTTCCTATAGTGGGGCATGAGAATTCACAATGAGGAGTAATGTAATATTCCATGATAACTTTAATGACTTATTGTATGACAAGAAATCAATCGAGAATTACAACCTAGCTTTATGGGGGACCATATGTAGAACATAGGTGGGCATTGATGTCAAAGATTGTCACTATTGTAGAAGGTTGATGCCAAAGATAAAAAAGATTGTAGGAGTACAAGAATTATCATTATATTCCCCTCGACTTATCATTTTGAGTTACAAAGAGTTGCACAAATATATGCTATATTTTTGGTTGAATGTCATGTGTCTGAAGGTGTCAATCATGAAGAATTTTCCTCATCAATCATATCACTAAATTATTTTTATTGATATGTGACTACCTTTTGGAGGTTGGAGTAATTGTTGCATGCTTACAATATCTTGCATGTATTTATTCACTATGAGAGTGGTTATCTGGAGGACTGTACTGAAATGTTTTATCCTTTTATTTACTAGTTTCAGTGTTTCTCGGGTCTCTCTTCTAAAGAAATTGTAGGATCTGTAGTTTGAAAGGAGAGTATGCCTACACTTGTTCTATCATATTCTAGAGTTTCTAGATGATATGTTCAACATACAAAATGTTTGAAGTGACAAAAGGTTCTTTGTGTTTGTCTCTCATCCAATTGAAGTTCAAGGCATGTGCAGTAATGTCTAGTAGCATGCATAATTTAAATATTTGTATGGTGTTGAGATAGGACCTGATTAAGGTTCTTGTGGTAGCCCATAACATCATGTTTTGTTGATGAAAATAAATAGGACTCGTGTTCTACCTATTTTTCTCATTTATTAGAAGATTGGTATCTTTAGTAGGTTGGCACCTACAAGTGCATTAGGAGATTGGTGTCTCTGGTAGGTTGGTGCCTACTTTAGTTTGTAAAATTCACTTGTATATTTTTACATTGTGAGGTTGTATTTGGAGAGTAGATCCAAGCAGCTATTCTCATCATGGTTTTTCCTCCCATCTTGGGTTGCCATGTATATTTTTTGTTCTCTTATGTGATTTATGATTTATGTTTTAATTACTTATATGGTGAGTAGGAGTAAAGATTCAAATTGCAAGATCTGATATTTTGTTTGAAGTTGATAATTTTGAATTGATTAGATCTACTAATTCAAACCATGTCTTTGTAGATTGTGTGTCTTTCAATTGGTATTAGAGCTAAGTTCCTTTAAAGAAGCCTGAAAACTTAAGGTAGTTTCAAGATGGAAAACTTAGCTGATCAAGAAGGATTATTTGGAAATAAAGTACCACTCCTTGATGGATCCAATTTTTCTTTTTGAAAAGTAAAGATGGAGTCCTATTGGATGGCTCTAGGAATGGATCCATGGATGCCAATTGTAGAGGAATATGTGTTTCTTAAAAACCCTCATAGGGATCAGGCTAGAAAGAGGGCTTGTGAAATCACTGCTAAGGAAATGAATGTTATTTTATGTGGATTGAGCAAATATGATTTTGTGAAAGTGATGTAATGCAAAATATAAAAGGAAATATGGGATAAATTGGAGAACATCTATAAAGGTGATGAAAAAGTCAAAGAGGAAAAATTGCAAACTCATAGATCTTAGTTTGGAACCCTGAAGATGAAAGAAGATGAAAATATTGCCACATTCCTGCTTTAGGTTGATGAAGTTATCAACTCTATCAGACGTCATAGAGAAGAATTGAAAGAAAAGGTTGTGAAAAAGGTACTCGGATCTCTCCCTGGAAAGGTTTGATTCTAATGTTTTAAATAGGCCTAAAAATTGCATGTCTTAAAATTTACTTTTATAGCTATTGATCATCAAAGCTTGCGCCTTTCTGACAGTCTTATGGGAAATTCAACAGGTGGGGGAGAAATTGCGTCTCACTGAATACCTTCAGGTTTTTTATAGAAAGTTGAATCTTCTTTTGAGGTTTTGAGATAAGGGGAGAAGGAAATGTAAACATAAAACATAAAAGGTGATGCACCAAATCTTTTACAACATTTCAAACCCAAATCATTCCTATGATTGATATAAATAAACACAGAATGCCATAACCCTTCATTGTTGGAAAGAGAATGAACAACAAAGGCCAACTTCAAGCACAATGCAGACTTTCAAATCATTCTATAGGTAGTGCTCATTAAGGTTCGATCAAACATAAAGATTTATTTTGGGTAAAAGAACAATATTTTAGAAATCACATGAACACTATCTCCCAATACAACATAGCACAACAAAATAACAACTTTCAAAAAAATAGAAAAGTCAAATGACATAGTCTAATTTCCTAAGCCACTATTCTACCATACAAGCATAAAGCATAGAAATCTGCTATTTAAACTACTTGCATATAGCTTGCAAGACACCGTGTTTCATTCATAATGACAATATAAAGAAAGAAAGCTTGAAAAAGGCCATACATGCATAGTCTCAATAGTTCATGCTTTAATTATAAAATGAACTTTGAAATAGAGGTCAGATGCCAATCTGACAATAGTTTAAACCTTAATAGATATAACATTCCAGAATAAAGTAGTTCTATAACTTGTTTTGAAAATAGTTCTAAAAACCATTAAGAAAACTAAAGAAACACTTTCTTAACGAAGAAAATATCACTTGGAAAATATTAAAAAAAAAAAATTATTTATGTGTCATCGCCCTCCCTTTATAGCTAGAACAAAAGATATACGCCACCTTAGCTCAGAAGTAGTTATCGCCAGGTGTTGACAATTGATAGCACACAATCTGATCATTGACCCTTGGTTAGGCCACAAAAGATATTTTCTCATTAATTCTCAACTACTACATTAATACCCTTTAGATATTTTATCAAAGATAAAATATCATACACGATCAAATCCTAAAAACAATAGCTTGGTACAAGGACCCAGTTGACCGATCACATCACTCCTAGGTATCATCTCAAAAATTCCATCCCAAAGACCGAGGAAAAGAGAAGAAAAGGCTAGCCAACTCTGACAAACTCCTCAATCAGATTACTTTATAGGAGGTGCAAATAACCCGTGGCAAAGAGATGACATGTCTACAAGGTAGAAACTCTCGAGCTTGCAAATATAACTCCCAAGAAAATGCTTGACAAGTAAACATGTGTCCCAAACCTTCTCCCAAAAGGAAGACAAAAGATGAAAGCTACACAACCATCATGTGGCGCATTGTGCATCTTTCTGATGATTTTATTTAAGTGTGGGTGCACCCAAAGCCGAAAACATTTATGCAAACCAAAAATAAAAATGACTGAGGTGGAAAAAATACTTCACAGTTCTGGCAACTCACAGGGGTCTTTGCTCTACGAAGATACAAACCTAGGCCTCTGGTTGTTCCTGGAGTTTGACAAAAGCGATGTGTTGGGCCTCCCAATCCACATCAGTTGGTAGAACAAGGGTCTAAATCTGCATGTATGTTTGTTTGAGATCTAAAACCTCCTTAAAAGAGATAACACCCCACTTGGAAGAAATTGCACCCAGGTGACAATAGAGCCAAGAAAGAGGGTAGATCTTACGCTCAACATCATCCGTTGTGGGTATAACACTCAAGCTTGGAATTTTTGTGGTGGTTTGAATCTTGTGTCGGATTGCCTCATTGATTTGATCCATTTCCAGTACATCTTCATCTGGGGAAAGAAGAGGAGGCAACCCAAAACCAACTAGGACAAAAAAGTCCTTTTTGATCTCAATGACCCTTTTATTCAACACCATCTAGTGATCTTTGCACTTTGCTACAACCATGTGGTAGTTGATGATCACATTGGCTTTGATGGAGGTGACCCGTCGATCAGGGATTCTCGCTCTTTTAAGAACTTGATCAATGGAAATGCTTAATTTGGAGATGAAGCTTTGGGAATCCGCCACTCGGGGTTAACATTTTTGTATGAAGCAATAAGCCATCAGACCGAGCTTGGCATTCAGTTCCTGAAAATCCCTTAGAAATTGTAAGGTGGGTCTCAAGACACACACTAGTCACTATCTACTCCCAATGCATAAATCATCATCCTCATTATAGGGAGGGATCCAAATCCTCTTGCAACAATTAAATTTTGGTTAAACTGAGCCTCTCTTCTTTGGTGTTTTATTCCATTTGGCCCTTCTCCCAAAGACCGTTTGCTAACTCAGAGCTCAGTCTTCTGACTTATTTTCTTGACTCTTCTGCCTCAATCTGGATCCTCCGAAGATCATTAGTATTTTGGGATCTAGCATCACTTAATTCTTTCTTCAAATTTTCATTTTCAGCATGAAGCTAAACTTTCTCATTCTGAACATCTGCAAGTAATCTAGACATGTCTCTTTCCTAGCCTTGAATTTTTTTCACACGAGTTACTTTAGCATCTTTGGCACGGACTTCATTCTGCAGTCTGCTCACTATCCCTTTCACATTTTTCAACTCAACCTCACACTTCCTTAATTTCCTATCCAGCCTTTCATAATCAGCATATACCACCCTCTACATGGCTTTGGCTAGGACCATTTTATCGCACGGGTGAGTTTCACTCAGATCTAGGCCCACAGTATGAATTTCGTAATATTCCATCTGCATTTTTCCTTTGGGCTTGGAAAAGATTGGCCTCATAGTGGTAATAAGCAGAGAGTTCCGCTCTTCATTAAAATAGGCTTCAATCCTCTTGGCAGTAGGCCCCTCGACACTTTTTGACAACATTTTCTTCTTCCTAGCCTTTCGGGTCTGTTTGGTGGCGTTGAAATGACCCTAGAGAGTTTGAGGGACCTCAAGACTCTGAGCTACAATGGGAGCACTAGGGGGCAGTGCAAAAAAGGTGATGGTAGGGGAAACTCCTGATTTGTGAGCGTGGGGGGATGCAAAGTTTAACGTGATCATAGAAAAAGGTGGGATGCCAAATGGAGTAGGGGAAGAAACAATAGGGGTAAACACAAAAAAAGGCTAATGGAGAGGTGCCTTCCCAAAAGTAGATGGGCCAGGAGTAACAGGAAAAGTAGTATTTTTAGCAGTTCCAATGGGGGCCTTTGACAAGGCAAATAATGACACAACGGTTGTGTTGGATGACGCTCTTTTAGCATGTGAAAAGGTTTTAGTAGGTTCATTGACAATGGTAGGGCGTACATCCAACATTACAAGTTTGGGAACTGAAGATGGAGGATTACCTTCGATAGGAGGAGGTAGAGGATTGACCAAAGACATAGAAATAGGAAGAAGAGGGCAAACGAAACTTACTTGAGCTGCAGTTGATGAAACATTCCTCAGGGCAAACTCCACTTCTTCTTCCTGTCGAACCAATATGTCAGAGGCACCTAGGTCTTGGATCCTCCACTTCACATGATTAGGACCATCACATTCTGATATCCTACCTGCAGAGTCCACCAACATTTTTCCTTTAGTGGCCGTTGAGGATCCTCTTGGGGACCATCAGGCCCCTTTTCCTTTGCTTCAGGCATGGGAGGTAGACAAAACTTGTGGATGCCCTGGCCCCAAATCTCTTTGGTTGTCAAGTTCCCAAGGTCTATGAATCATGAGTGGAACTTGCTCCTCTTCAATTTCATGACTCATCTTGGGATTGTTGTTGTCAGACTCTTATCATATGTGTCCTCAAATTCTGCATCAAGCTGGAAGCTGTCGAACATGACACCTAGATTTCTCATCTCTTGTTAGAACATCCAAAAGTTTTCCTTCTTCCTTTTTGACCATCCCTTATGCCTTAGCTATGCATTGAGAGATTTTCCAATTAGGATATTCCTCTAATATTTTTCCTGGGGCTCATAAAAACTCATCCTTTTTGGTCGTTCTTCTGGAATGCGAGCTAGGTCAATGTATATCTTTGCACTCTCCTGAGCAATATTTCTCCTTCTTTGGAAATACTCCCTAAACTCGTGCCTTAAATTGAAATGTGCATCTTAGTTATAATTCTATTTTCACAAATTAAGACCAAACCCAGAGCCGCCATTAAATTTTTGATCTCATCCTCATCCTTCTGCTTACTCAATATCACTTGACTCTTTGCAATCATAAGGGGAAGATCAAAAATATTTTCTTTATTCCTCCCAGTACCATAAATCTTGTCAACATCGGATACTTGTCAGCATGCTTCCAATGAAAATTTTTGGTTTGTTACAAATTTGGGGAGTCAGTAAACCTCCCCAAGGAAACCATGAAACCTGAAAAATGTGAAATCCTTACCTAGGAAGTAATCCGCAGGGATAGGTGGATGCTCCATCCATTTTGTAACCTCCTAAGAGAAATGACCAATGGGGCGAGGCAGTAAATCTTGTAGCACTAGTCTCAAAAAGTAATCTACAAATCGATAATAATCTCTTGTTCTTGAAAACATAGGGGTCCATACAAAAATTGGTTGGATATAGCCTCTCTTATATGACCTATACACCGATACATTCCTCCCTAGCCACTCAAAGTTTTTATGTAATAACAAATGAACTAGGATGGAAGAATACTTGAATTTGGACTCAACATTGTAGTTTCTCAACTATAGCTTCATATTCCCAGCCATCGCCTTAGCAAAATGATAACACCTTAGAACCTTTTCTCTTTTGAGCACAAAGCCCAGGGAAAAGGGTTAACCTCTTCATCATCATCAAGCCCAAAAACCTAGGCCAACATTGAGAATACGGACTGTGTATCCTTCTTAAATTTCCTTCACGAAAGAGGCCAACAAATCTACCCTCTTTGTGGCCTTTCCTTTGTCTCATCCTCATAGAAACTTATTTTCCTAAACATATCATCTCCCAAGGCATCCATTTGTTCTTCATTGAAAAGCTCGGCACCCCAGCTTGTAGGGATACATAGCATATCAGTATAGCTGTCAAAAAGTAATCTTGACCTCAATGACCCTCAATGGCCTTCCATGCATTTTGTTAAACTCTTTGCACATGTTAAAACTCTTGCACATGCTTAACTAGTTTCCTAGGTATGATGCACACAGGTACCAAACTGGAAACCATTATTCTAGAGTCAAAATGTAAAATCCTTCAGACACTTCCATATGCCCTAACATCTCTCCTCGGGAACGACCTTCCCTTGCAGATTTTGAGTTGGTGATAACCCAGGGTTGTAAACATTGTCGTAAGAATATCTTGAACCACTCTCTAGATGTGCTTATTAGGCTGGAACCCTTCCTCAAAGCAACATCTCAAATGGGCATTCTTCTAGTGTTAGGCATTGGCAAAATGAGTAGTGCCCAAATATGTCGGTGTAGCTAGGTCTTCTGCTTGGAGCTTCATCATGCCTGTTAGAGGTAGACACTTCTACCATGATTGTATGAGAAAAATGTAGAGTTTCTCTGGTAACAACAACCACTTGCCTTTTGTTTTTTAGAAAAAACCTTTTGAGTGCAATTAATTTTCTGACTTGTGCACGCAGTTATGACTACGCCAATATCAATGGCCCATTAAATGCTGCCACTAGGGTGATGCATGTGGATATTAGATCTATATCCCTTGGGAATGCTGAGTAAACTACGGGAATGGAATTAGTACATTCACTCCGTCCCCTCTTTTACAATTAAATTTATTGCATCAAAAAGCATGCTTTTCATCATATGGAATGTGCCAAGATGAAACAAGGTACTCCTAAAAAGATGTTCTCATTAATTTGTCAGAGCCTTAGCATGTTAATCCATGTATTTTCCCATTAGTGAACCGGTTCGCACTGATGATGGAAAAGGACAAGTGTCAACCATTGGCATATGGGGGCATTTATTCCCAATGCCCGAATTTATTTCTCAAGGTATTCTGTCAGATCCTCTATACGATTTTTCCACCTTGCTCTGTTTTATCTCAAAATTTCCTATTGCCGTCCAGCTAGAAAATAGACACCCCATTGGTTAAGTTTTCCAATTGGCCTTTCCTATATATAGCTATACCACCTTTTACAACATTCATTTGAACATATAGTCTTCTAGCTTAGTTGGCCTTCCACTTATTCCTTTCCTGCCATAATTCACTGCTTTGTTGAGATGCCTGCTAGTCTGGGTATTGTTATGCCTTTCATAACCACCCCATTTTGTTTTGGATCAAAATGGGCCCCCCTTGTTTTTGTTTTGTCCTTGGTGTTTTGTTTGGGTCTTAGGAGCTTTTATTTTTCCTCCTGAGTCCTTGTTTCTTTTTGTTTTGGCAGAATCGAAGTCGGAATGGAAACTGGACCCAAAATTTTTTAAGGTTCCAAGTCCGGATTTGGTTCTGATTCCTGTCCCACCCTTGTCTCATTATTCTTTTTGTTGTCTTTTGGTTTGTGTTCCACTCTTGGGTCCTTTTTCCCTTAAGTTGTTTCTTGTTTCCTTGTGTTTTTTTTTTTTTGCTTTGTCAGAAGTGGAATCAGAATTGGAATTGAACTTGGAACTTTGTCAAAGTTTTGAATTTGGTTTTGCGTTTCGATCCCACTCCCGCTTGCTTGCTTTGTGTTTTGTCTTCGTTGGTGTCTTGGTCAGGTCTGGTTTTCGTTCCAGTCCTACTTCCTGTCGTTTCTTTTGTTGTCCTTATCTCAGTGGTTTTTGTCGGGAGTGGAACTAGAGTCAAAACCAAACTTGGGAATTTGTACAATTCTGGGTCCATTTTTGGTCCCAATTTCACCCCCTTTTTCCTTTTGTTGTTTGTCCCTTCCACGGGACCGAAATTGGGTTCAGAGTTGAAGAAGAGACTTGGGTAGAGTTTCTTGTTCTATTTTAGATCCACATTCATGTCTGCCCTGTCTTTGACTTCAACATTGGTTGATTACTCTTTTACGTTTCTGGTTCCTCTCCCAATCAACCGCATTTATTACATTAATTGTAGCCTTCTCACACATGCGAAATGTTTTTAAAAACCTTAATCAAAGTTAACTAGTTCATTATATTTATTGTCTAAGTTGTTTTAGCGAACCAAAGCCCGAGTAGCTTTGAGAGGAACACAATTTTACTGTGGAGGCGTGTTGGTGAGAAAATTCTTATCAAGTTTCAACCTTTCTTGTTGGTGTTTCGAGGTAGGGTCCTTTTCTCGTTCTTTTGGTGTTTTTC
>VDFB02320752.1:0-53340 GCA_007258455.2 Sequoia sempervirens | reverse complement strand
GAGGATGTGGGTGAAAATAAGTGGGTTCGGTCGAACAAAAAAATAATGTTTGGTCAAAAAAATAAAGCTGCATAATTGTACATTCACAAAAACTTACAGTTCTTTGAAGGGGATTGCTGGGTACTCATGCGGTTCAAACCGTGTCCTGGTCCTGGTTCGGTCCTCTAGGGGATTCGGCCAGGGTCCTTCGACAAATGCCCTATGGGTTTTTCTGAGACAAACCTTGAAGATCCTACGGAGAACCCAGACAAAATTTGCTCAGAACCCAGATAGAATTTGCTCAAAACTTAGACATACATAGGCAGGGGAGTAAAGAATTTTGACAAGATCTGGGGTTTTTTTAAATTTTACCTGTTTGCTTGGATACGACCCACAGGTTGAAGAAAACGGTAGCCGACGGGATGAAGAAAATGCCAGCTAGGGTATAATATTTTCTGCAAATCCGGCAAAAACACAATACTGCAATCATCACTTCCCGCCACACCCTGCATTCTTATAAGCTTCCTTCCCGCCTAAAGAAACTCCATCCGAGTCCGACGCTGTAGCAGCAAACGGGAGAGCCAACTAACAGAGCTATCAAAAAGCTACGAAAACAGCAGTTTTGTTGGCTTTCTTCATTAATATTTCAAGTCTTATAATTTGTTGGCTTTCTTCATAAATAAGGTATAGTTTTTATTATGTTCATCCAAGCAAATTTCATTTGTACTCACAAAAAGTAAAAGAAAAACATAAAACACTAAAGGCGTGGGTGAGAAAGAATCCTCCGTATTATCATATTCAAAGATAAGCGCATAAGGGTGGGCACGAAACTATAGTTGCCCAAAATGAAATGCTGAGAGAAGGTAAAGGTAATTACTAGAAAGAAAGAAATACTCCATCATAATATTTGTGCAGAGATAGATATTTCCCAATAGATTACAAGTTTAATATCCAAGAATTCATATCATTTATAGACCTCTATAATAATCATGCATCCGTTACCCGATAAAGTAAGACATTCTCACATTGAAGACTTGGCTAAACTAAGTTCCAAATGATAGGTAATAAATTTTAACACAAATTATTTCTAGCAACAAAGTTCATGCAAGAAAATATTTTTTACAAGAAGAAATTATGTTACAAACCAATTCACAATGTCCCATAAATGTAGCAACCATGAATATAGATGGTCCCATTGGAGGTAGAAGAACATATTTATAACTTCCATAGTACAGGATTGATGCCATTGGTGTCTGCTTCTGCGGAGCAGAGTAAGGAGGTGAATCTTAAATCGACTACAAAAATTAATATCTTGAAAATTAATGAGACTTTACCATGCATCTACATAATCATTCAGTTCCCAAGTATACGTATGCATTTTATTAATGAAATGAGTGAAGCTTCTAAAACGAGTTATCCTTTAAACTTCAAAGTCCCACAGTCATTAGAGTGACAGATTGGCTTTAGGAAAATTCACCATCAACAATTTATCATTGCAAAATTCACCACCAAATAATTCATCTTCATCACAAATTCATCTCATGGAAAATTCACCACTAGTATTTCATGCGGTGGATAACTCATTGCATATACAATTAGAAAATTTGATTTATGATAATAAAAATGAAAATATTTTTCAATATATTTTATTTATTCTAGTAAATCAATTATACAACAATATCAGTCATCTCTATTATTAATGTAGTGGAAATTATTCTTTTGCAAAAAAATCTCAAAATTTTAAAAATATATATTAAAGATGTTAATGCAACGACAGTGAATTCTTTTACAAAAAACTCTCAAGATCTTGGAAATATATATTAAAAAATGTTAATACAACAGTGAATTGCTGATGGTAAATTTTCCACGAGATGAATTTGTCATGATGATACGGTGAATTTTCAGTAATAAATTATTGACAATGAATTTACCTAAAACACTAGCTATTTGATAAAAAGAATAAGAATGATGCAGATTTAGTAGAACAATTGAGGTGAGCAAGTCTCCTAGCTATCTATAATGAAGAAGCAATTAGAACACTATTATTTGCTCAACTTCAAGATTTCAACCACTTCCCATAATATCATATGCACTTGCAGCCACACACTAAAAATTGACTCCCTCTTATCTCTATCTCTCTTCTATCTCTCTTCTACCTCTATCTCTATCTCTATATCTCTATCTCTCTTCTATCTCTCTATATCTCTTTGCCTCCCTCTTTATCTCTGCATAGATCTCTATTTATCTTTCTCTCTATCTTTTTTTCTCTCTTTTCTCTTTTTGTATCTCCCTCTCCCTATCTATATCCATGTCCATTTTTATCTTTGCCTCCCCCTCACTCTCTCTCTTACTTTCTTTCTCTTTTTCTCCCTTTTCCTCTTTATATCTTCTCTATCTTCCTTAAGTGTGCAATGGATACACTAAAGAGGTTTGAAAGGTGAATTATCGTATCCTTAATCAAATGACACATGTGGTACCCTAAGCATAACTCCCTAGGGACACATGTAATCCTTGGATTGTTAGATATAGTGAGGGAGGAATAGGGTGTGTGTGTGTGTGTGTGAAAGATATATGGAGAGAGATAGAGAGGGAAGGACAGGGAGGTAGAGAAATAGAGAGGAGAAAAAAGGAAAGAGATATAGAAGAGGGAGTAATAGAGAGATAGAGGGGGGGGGGAGACAGGGATAGAAAGAGGGAGAGATAAGGATAGAAAGAAGGAGAGATAGAGATAGATATAACTTATGAAAGATAGAGGGGTTGAGAGAGAGATGGAGAGGGAGAAATAGAGATATTAAGAGGGAGACAATGAGAGGGGGATGGAGAGATAGAAAGATAAATATATAAGAAGTTATATATAGAGAGGTAGAGAGAGGGATATGTAGAGAAGGAAAGAGTGAGAGATAACTTGTGATAAAGATAAGTAATAAAGAGATGAAGAGATAAATAGAGAGGGGGAGAGAGAGATAAAGATAAGGAGGGAGAAATGGAGTGTGTATGCGTGTGTGTGAGAGAGAGATATATATGAAGATAGAGACAAAGGGATATATTTAGGGAGAGAGGGAGAGATTCAATGGAGAGAGGATAGAGATAAAATAGAGATATAGAAAGAGGAAGTGATAGGGAGAGATAGAGATCTCAAAAGAGGGAGAGATAGAAAGATAGGTAGTGGAAAAATGGAGGGGGAAGAGAGAGAAAGAGAGATGGAAGGAGAGAGGAAAGGGAAGAGGGAGAGAATGAGAGAGGGAGCATTGGAAGGATAGAAAGATAGAGATAAGGATTTATATATAAAGAGAGGTAGAGATGAGGTGATATATGTATAAAGATGGGAAGAGAAAGAGAGAGACACTCCTATCTATGTCTCCCTCTCAATCTCTATGTTTCTCATTATCTCTCAATTTCTCTCTTTGTATCTCTCTCATATTTCTCTATATATTTTTCTTACATTCTCTCTTCCTCTCTCTCCCTATCTCTCTACCTTACTCCTTTATTGTCCCTATTTATCTCCCCCTCTCTCTACTTCTATATATCTTTGTCTCCTATTTCTCTTTATCTATCTCTTTATCTCTCTCCCTATGATACTTTATATCTATCTATGTCTCTCTCTCTCTCTCTATTTATTCCTCTATATCTCTACCTCTATCTCTATCTCTATATCTATATCTCTCTTCTATATCTCTATATCTCTTTGTCTCCCTCTTTACCTCTCCATAGATCTCTATTTATCTTTCTCTCTATCTTTTTTTCTCTCTTTTCTCTTTTTGTATCTCCCTCTCCCTATCTATATCCATGTCCATTTTTATCTTTGCCTCCCCCTCACTCTCTCTCTTCCTTTCTTTCTCTTTTTCTCCTTTTCCTCTTTATATCTTCTCTATCTTCCTTAAGTGTGCAATGGGTACACTAAAGAGGTTTGAAAGGTGAATTATCATATCCTTAATCAAATGACACATGTGGTACCCTGAGCATAACTCCCTAGGGACACATGTAATCCTTGGATTGTTAGATATAGTGAGGGAGGAATAGGGAGTGTGTGTGTGTGTGTGTGAAAGATATATGGAGAGAGATAGAGAGGGAAGGAGAGGGAGGTAGAGAAATAGAGAGGAGAAAAAGGTAAAGAGATATAGAAGAGGGAGTAATAGAGAGATAGAGGGGGGGAGACAGGGATAGAAAGAGGGAGAGATAGGGATAGAAAGAAGGAGAGATAGAGATAGATATAACTTATGAAAGATAGAGGGGTTGAGAGAGAGATGGAGAGGGAGAAATAGAGATATTAAGTGGGAGACAATGAGAGAGCGATGGAGAGATAGAAAGATAAATATATAAGAAGTTATATATACTAGAGAGGTAGAGAGAAGGATATGTAGAGAAGGAAAGAGTGAGAGATAACTTGTGATAAAGATAAGTAATAAAGAGATGAAGAGATAAATAGAGAGGGGGAGAGAGAGATAAAGATAAGGAGGGAGAAATGGAGTGTGTATGTGTGTGTGTGAGAGAGAGATATATATGAAGTTAGAAAAAAAGGGATATATTTAGGGAGAGAGGGAGAGATTCAATGGAGAGAGGATAGAGATAAAATAGAGATATAGAAAGAGGAAGTGATAGGGAGAGAGAGAGATCTCAAAAGAGGGAGAGATAGAGAGATAGGTAGTGGGAAAAATGGAGGGGGAAGAGAGAGAAAGAGAGATGGAAGGAGAGAGGAAAGGGAAGAGGGAGAGAATGAGAGAGGGAGCATTGGAAGGATAGAAAGATAGAGATAGGGAGTTATATATAAAGAGAGGTAGAGATGAGATATATGTATAAAGATGGGAAGAGAAAGAGAGAGACACTCTTTCTATCTATGTCTCCCTCTCAATCTCTATGTTTCTCATTATCTCAATTCTTTGTATCTCCTATATTTCTCTATATATTTTTCTCACGCTCTCTCTCTTCCTCATTGCTCTACCTACTCCTTTATTGTCCCTATTTATCTCCCCCTCTCTCTACTTCTATATATCTTTGTCTCCTATTTCTCTTTATCTATCTCTTTATCTCTCTCCCTATGATACTTTATATCTATCTATGTCTCTTACATTCTCTCTCTCTCTCTCTATATTTATTCCTCTATATCTCTACCTCTATCTCTATCTCTATTTCTATATCTCTCTTCTATATCTCTATATCTCTTTGTCTCCCTCTTTACCTCTCCATAGATCTCTATTTATCTTTCTCTCTATCTTTTTTTCTCTCTTTTCTCTTTTTGTATCTCCCTCTCCCTATCTATATCCATGTCCATTTTTATCTTTACCTCCCCCTCACTCTCTCTCTTCCTTTCTTTCTCTTTTTCTCCCTTTTCCTCTTTATATCTTCTCTATCTTCCTTAAGTGTGCAATGGGTACACTAAAGAGGTTTGAAAGGTGAATTATCGTATCCTTAATCAAATGACACATGTGGTACCCTAAGCATAACTCCCTAGGGACACATGTAATCCTTGGATTGTTAGATATAGTGAGGGAGGAATAGGGAGTGTGTGTGTGTGTGTGAAAGATATATGGAGAGAGATAGAGAGGGAAGGAGAGGGAGGTATAGAAATAGAGAGGAGAAAAAAGTAAAGAGATATAGAAGAGGGAGTAATAGAGAGATAGAGGGGGGGGGAGACAGGGATAGAAAGAGGGAGAGATAGGGATAGAAAGAAGGAGAGATAGAGAAAGATATAACTTATGAAAGATAGAGGGGTTGAGAGAGAGATGGAGAGGGAGAAATAGAGATATTAAGAGGGAGACAATGAGAGGGGGATGGAGAGATAGAAAGATAAATATATAATAAGTTATATATAGAGAGGTAGAGAGAGGGATATGTAGAGAAGGAAAGAGTGAGAGATAACTTGTGATAAAGATAAGTAATAAAGAGATGAAGAGATAAATAGAGAGGGGGAGAGAGAGATAAAGATAAGGAAGGAGAAATGGAGTGTGTATGTGTGTGTGTGTGAGAGAGAGATATATATGAAGATAGAGACAAAGGGATATATTTAGGGAGAGAGGGAGAGATTCAATGGAGAGAGGATAGAGATAAAATAGAGATATAGAAAGAGGAAGTGATAGGGAGAGATAGAGATCTCAAAAGAGGGAGAGATAGAGAGATAGGTAGTGGGAAAAATGGAGGGGGAAGAGAGAGAAAGAGAGATGGAAGGAGAGAGGAAAGGGAAGAGGGAGAGAATGAGAGAGGGAGCATTGGAAGGATAGAAAGATAGAGATAGGGAGTTATATATAAAGAGAGGTAGAGATGAGGAGATATATGTATAAAGATGGGAAGAGAAAGAGAGAGACACTCTTTCTATCTATGTCTCCCTCTCAATCTCTATGTTTCTCATTATCTCTCAATTTAACTCTTTGTATCTCTCTCATATTTCTCTTTATATTTTTCTTACGTTCTCTCTTCTCTCTCTCTCCCTATCTCTCTACCTTACTCCTTTATTGTCCCTATTTATCTCCTCCTCTCTCTACTTCTATATATCTTTGTCTCCTATTTCTCTTTATCTATCTCTTTATCTGATCTCTCCCTATGGTACTTTATATCTATCTATGTCTCTTATATTCGCTCTCTCTCACACAGTATCTCTATCTTTATCTCCTCCCTCTCTTTCACTATTTATTCCTCTAGTATATCTCTACCTCTATCTCTATCTCTATATCTCTATCTCGCTTCTATCTCTCTATATCTCTTTGTCTCCCTCTTTATCTCTGCATAGATCTCTATTTATCTTTCTCTCTATCTTTTTTTCTCTCTTTTCTCTTTTTGTATCTCCCTCTCCCTATTTATATCCATGTCCATTTTTATCTTTGCCTCCCCCTCACTCTCTCTCTTCCTTTCTTTCTCTTTTTCTCCCTTTTCCTCTTTATATCTTCTCTATCTTCCTTAAGTGTGCAATGGGTACACTAAAGAGGTTTGAATGGTGAATTATCATATCCTTAATCAAATGACACATGTGGTACCCTGAGCATAACTCCCTAGGGACAGATGTAATCCTTGGATTGTTAGATATAGTGAGGGAGGAATAGGGAGTGTGTGTGTGTGTGTGTGTGTGTGTGTGAGAGAGAGAGAGAGAGAGAGAGAGAGAGAGAGAGATGGGGAGAGATAGAGAGGGAAGGAGAGGGAGGTAGAGAAATAGAGAGGAGAAAAAAGTAAAGAGATATAGAAGAGGGAGTAATAGAGAGATAGAGGGGGGGAGACAGGGATAGAAAGAGGGAGAGATAGGGATAGAAAGAAGGAGAGATAGAGATAGATATAACTTATGAAAGATAGAGGGGTTGAGAGAGAGATGGAGAGGGAGAAATAGAGATATTAAGAGGGAGACAATGAGAGGGCGATGGAGAGATAGAAAGATAAATATATAAGAAGTTATATATACTAGAGAGGTAGAGAGAGGGATATGTAGAGAAGGAAAGAGTGAGAGATAACTTGTGATAAAGATAAGTAATAAAGAGATGAAGAGATAAATAGAGAGGGGGAGAGAGAGATAAAGATAAGGAGGGAGAAATGGAGTGTGTATGTGTGTGTGTGAGAGAGAGATATATATGAAGATAGAGACAAAGGGATATATTTAGGGAGAGAGGGAGAGATTCAATGGAGAGAGGATAGAGATAAAATAGAGATATAGAAAGAGGAAGTGATAGGGAGAGATAGAGATCTCAAAAGAGGGAGAGATAGAAAGATAGGTAGTGGGAAAAATGGAGGGGGAAGAGAGAGAAAGAGAGATGGAAGGAGAGAGGAAAGGGAAGAAGGAGAGAATGAGAGAGGGAGCATTGGAAGGATACAAAGATAGAGATAAGGATTTATATATAAAAAGAGGTAGAGATGAGGTGATATATGTATAAAGATGGGAAGAGAAAGAGAGAGACACTCCTATCTATGTCTCCCTCTCAATCTCTATGTTTCTCATTATCTCTCAATTTGTCTCTTTGTATCTCTCTCATATTTCTCTATATATTTTTCTTACGTTCTCTCTTCCTCTCTCTCCCTATCTCTCTACCTTACTCCTTTATTGTCCCTATTTATCTCCCCCTCTCTCTACTTCTATATATCTTTGTCTCCTATTTCTCTTTATCTATCTCTTTATCTCTCTCCCTATGATACTTTATATCTATCTATGTCTCTCTCTCTCTCTATTTATTCCTCTATATCTCTACCTCTATCTCTATCTCTATATCTATATCTCTCTTCTATATCTCTATATCTCTTTGTCTCCCTCTTTACCTCTCCATAGATCTCTATTTATCTTTCTCTCTATCTTTTTTTCTCTCTTTTCTCTTTTTGTATCTCCCTCTCCCTATCTATATCCATGTCCATTTTTATCTTTGCCTCCCCCTCACTCTCTCTCTTCCTTTCTTTCTCTTTTTCTCCCTTTTCCTCTTTATATCTTCTCTATCTTCCTTAAGTGTGCAATGGGTACACTAAAGAGGTTTGAAAGGTGAATTATCGTATCCTTAATCAAATGACACATGTGGTACCCTGAGCATAACTCCCTAGGGACACATGTAATCCTTGGATTGTTAGATATAGTGAGGGAGGAATAGGGAGTGTGTGTGTGTGTGTGAAAGATATATGGAGAGAGATAGAGAGGGAAGGAGAGGGAGGTAGAGAAATAGAGAGGAGAAAAAAGTAAAGAGATATAGAAGAGGGAGTAATAGAGAGATAGAGGGGGGGGAGACAGGGATAGAAAGAGGGAGAGATAGGGATAGAAAGAAGGAGAGATAGAGATAGATATAACTTATGAAAGATAGAGGGGTTGAGAGAGAGATGGAGAGGGAGAAATAGAGATATTAAGAGGGAGACAATGAGAGGGGGATGGAGAGATAGAAAGATAAATATATAAGAAGTTATATATAGAGAGGTAGAGAGAGGGATATGTAGAGAAGGAAAGAGTGAGAGATAACTTGTGATAAAGATAAGTAATAAAGAGATGAAGAGATAAATAGAGAGGGGGAGAGAGAGATAAAGATAAGGAGGGAGAAATGGAGTGTGTATGTGTGTGTGAGAGAGAGAGATATATATGAAGATAGAGACAAAGGGATATATTTAGGGAGAGAGGGAGAGATTCAATGGAGAGAGGATAGAGATAAAATAGAGATATAGAAAGAGGAAGTGATAGGGAGAGATAGAGATCTCAAAAGAGGGAGAGATAGAAAGATAGGTAGTGGGAAAAATGGAGGGGGAAGAGAGAGAAAGAGAGATGGAAGGAGAGAGGAAAGGGAAGAGGGAGAGAATGAGAGAGGGAGCATTGGAAGGATAGAAAGATAGAGATAGGGAGTTATATATAAAGAGAGGTAGAGATGAGGAGATATATGTATAAAGATGGGAAGAGAAAGAGAGAGACACTCTTTCTATCTATGTCTCCCTCTCAATCTCTATGTTTCTCATTATCTCTCAATTTAACTCTTTGTATCTCTCTCATATTTCTCTTTATATTTTTCTTACGTTCTCTCTTCCTCTCTCTCCCTATCTCTCTACCTTACTCCTTTATTGTCCCTATTTATCTCCCCCTCTCTCTACTTCTATATATCTTTGTCTCCTATTTCTCTTTATCTATCTCTTTATCTGATCTCTCCCTATGGTACTTTATATCTATCTATGTCTCTTATATTCGCTCTCTCTCTCTCACACACTATCTCTATCTTTATCTCCCCCCTCTCTTTCCCTATTTATTCCTCTAGTATATCTCTACCCATATCTCTATCTCTATATCTCTATCTCTCTTCTATCTCTCTATATCTCTTTGTCTCCCTCTTTATCTCTGCATAGATCTCTATTTATCTTTCTCTCTATCTTTTTTTCTCTCTTTTCTCTTTTTGTATCTCCCTCTCCCTATCTATATCCATCCATTTTTATCTTTGGCCCCCCCTCTCTCTTCCTTTCTTTCTCTTTTTCTCCCTTTTCCTCTTTATATCTTCTCTATCTTCCTTAAGTGTGTAATGGGTGCTCTAAAGAGGTTTGAAAGGTGAATTATCATATCCTTAATCAAATGACACATGTGGTACGTTGAGCATAACTCCCTAGGGACACATGTAATCCTTGGATTGTTGACATGAATTGACTAATCAAAAGTTAGTCTCCCTCTCTCTCAATAACGTTTAATTTAGATTTTAAGTTTAAAATTTATTTTATTATATAAATTAGGATAAAAATAAAATGAATAATTATAAATTAAATTATTTCTAATAACTTTTAATTATAATTTGTAATTTCATAAGCAGAAATAAATATGTAAAATAAATTTCAAAGTTAAATCATACTACAAAAGAAATGCAAAATTACAATATCCATTTAAACAAATAATTTTAAAATAATTAAAATTTAATAACATGAATAATTATAAATTAAATTATTTCTAATAACTTTTAATTGTAATTTGTAATTTCATAAATATAAGTAAATATGTAAAATAAATTTCAAAGTTAAATCATACTATAAAGGAAATGCAAAATTAAAATATCCATTTAAACAAATAATTTTAAAAAAATATTAAATAATAAACTTATAGAGAATAATAATTAAATAATAGAATTAAAATTTAAAAAAATGTACTTAAAAAATATAATTAATATATTGCAAACAATAGTAACATTAATTTGAAAGTAAAATTGTACTTCAAATAAAATAGTAAAACTAAAAATAAACAGTATTAAAACTGTTAAAACTAAAATTTTAACTTTTATATTAAAAATTACAAGTAAGATTAAACTTAAAAAACTAAAAAATAAAATGAAAGGTAAAAAATCAATTTCTAATTTAAATATAGATAATTTTGATTTGATTTGATTTAATTTTAATAAATTTTATGTGATTTAATTTAAAATGTATATTAAAAAAATTTAAATATAAATATTTAATATAAATATAAATTTACTAAAACCTACAATAAAAAAACTCTAATAACTACTCAAATATTTTTTTAACTTTAAAAATTATTAAGAATAAATTAAACTAAAAGAAATAACACAGAGCATTGATAATTGAAATAGGCATGTGGCATATTCTCTTTATCACAAAATGCCAAATAAATAAATAAAAACGACAAAAGAAAAAAAATAGTGAGAGACAATGTAAAATAAAAAATAAAACTTAAATATATTTAATTTCTATTGTCTTAATTTGAGACAATGTAAAATAAAAAATAAAACTTAAATATATTTAATTTCTATTGTCTTAATTTGAGACAATGTAAAATAAAATAAACAAACTTAAATATATTTAATTTCTATTGTCTTAAGTTAAGACAAAATAAATAAATAAATATAACTTAAATATATTTAAGACAAAATTAGTATTTTGTCTTAAATTATTGTCTTAAAAAGCCCCTCAATGTAGTAGTGTTTGGATATCAATATCAATGGGTTTTTTGTGATTTAAAAAAGCTAAACTTTAACTAAATGTTTTAAATGTAGATGAAAGCTAGTTAGTTTATCTTGTTTTTCAAGAAGCAAATTTTTAGAAATTTTGTCAAATGCTAACTATAAATCTTAATTATTTACTTTAATTTATGTTTGAACAAACCAACGTTTAGCTAAAATGCTACAAGTTAGGGCAATGACTTGTTGCATACAAAAAATATTTTTGGTCATTTTTGAAAGGAGGTTGGATTTTTTAATTGTTTATTTAGTTTATCTTATTTTTCAAGGAAATCTTAATACCTGTCAAGGTTTTCTCTTGTCACAATTACTAACATAAATATATTGAATATTTTATAAGGGAATTTTTTTTAAAAATATTACAAACATTGCAAGACGTTTGTTCTTTACATATATTTTTATGTAATTTAAGTTTGGATTGTTAAGCATGTTTGGTTGTGTGCAATACCTATATGGTGATGACTTTTATGTCTAGATCAAGGCAAGTTCATATCTCTATATATTTTTCCTTTATTTTAACTATGACTCAATAGCCCAATAGATAGGAATCGATATGAAAACTATCTCACTATCCTCATGCTCCAAAACATTCAAAATTTTTAACCATTAGTTTGAAGAAGTAGATTAGTTTTCATGTATGCTACTCATAATTCATTATTGATAACCAGTGAATTATCTTACACAATTGTTAATGCCACATATTCAAATAATTATGAGTGGTGTATTCACACCTTGCCATTGTGTAAAAGAATATAAATGAAACTATTTGTAAGGGGTCATAATATTGATGTAATCTATAGATGCATCCTAGTGTATCATTAGATGTAAAGGGGTCTATTGAAAATATGCATACTTAGGTTACGTAGTGCAATTTGGGCATAACTATTGTGTATTATATTTGGTTGTTCATTTTGTTGGATTTAAATGCCTATTAAGGCATATTCAAAAATTGGGAAGGGACTTTAAAAATTCTAAATATAATGAATTAATTTTCCAAAAAAAATAATAATGTGATAATTGATAATAATAAGTAGTTGCAATGTTGCAAGTTAGGGCAATGACTTGTTGCATACAAAAAATATTTTTGGTCATTTTTGAAAGGAGGTTGGATTTTTTAATTTTTTATTTAGTTTATCTTGTTTTTCAAGGGAATTTGAATACATGTCAAGATTTTCTCTTGTCACAATTACTAACATAAATTATATATTGAATATTTGATAAGGGAATTTTTTTAAAAATATTACAAACATTGCAAGACATTTGTTCTTTACATATAGATTTATGTAATTTAATTTTGGATTGTTAAGCATGCTTGGTTGTGTTCAATACCTAGATGGTGATGGATTTTATGTCCAAATCAAGGCTTTTGTGTCTCTATATATTTTTCCTTTATGTTAACTATGACTCAATAGCCCAATAGATAGGAATCAATCTAAAAATGATCTAACTATCCTCATGCTCCAAAATATTCAAAATTGTTAACCATTAGTTTGAAGAAGTAGATTAGTTTTCATGTATGCTACTCATAATTCATTATTGGTAACCAGTGAATTAACTTACACAATTTTCAATGCCACATATTCAAATAATTAGTAGTGTATTCATACCTTTCCATTGTGTAAGAATATATATATATGAAACTATTTGTAAGGGGTCATAATATTGATTTCATTTATAGATGCATCCTACTATATCATTAGCTATAAAGGGGCCTATTGCAACTATGCATACATGAATTAGTGACAATCTTTTCGATAATGTAATGCAATTTAGGCACAGCTATTGTGTGCGATTTTTGGTTGTTCATTTTGTTGGATTTAAATGCCAATTAAGGCATATTAAAAAATTGGGAAGGGACTTTAAAAATTCTAAATATTATGAAATATTTTTCCAAAAATAAAATAAAATGTGATAATTGATAATAATAATAATAATAATAATAATAAAGAACACTTAGACAACTCTATATTATAAGAAAAAAAAAGATAAATTAATTTGCTTACACACATTATTGATTTTAACATCAATTGTAATTAATAAATATAATTTTAAAAATAATTCAATACTATTGTCATTATCAATTGAACATCAATTATATATTTCAAGATTGTGAAATCAATATATTTTTCATATTAATATTCCACTTAAAAAATAATACATCTTAAGAACATAATATTTATATTTTAAACTTACATTTGGGTAAGTGCACCAAGATGGTTCCCAAAAATGGGGCTTAAGTGGCCACGTTTTTTTTAAATCGGGAAATATTAACCTTGGATGTGAAATTGAGGATAGCTACACTCAAAATTTTGAGATGGAACAAAAACAAGGATCGAAGTGCTCCAAGTCTACTTTCTAAAATACTAATTTATTTTGAAAATGGTTGAGATTAAGGGGTTCAAAAGAGGGATGTACAAAAATTGTTGTTGTTTTTGTTAGAAAAAACATAACATAGCAACTCTTGTATGACCCTAGAGCATGGTGAACTTTTTTGTAGTATTTTGAAAATCACTATAGTCAGAAATTACCTAACAGTATCTAGTTGATGCATGGTTTTTTTGATAATTTTTAATGAATATTTTATTGTTTACTAATTTTCTAAGTGGGTACTTCCTAAAAAGTAGAATTTTGGTCGTGCTCCCCCTACAAAATTTGGAAAGTAATAGATATTTTTTAATTTTAATTTTTTTAAATTTGTAAAATGGAGTCTAGTTTCTAAAAATGTAATTTATTTGAAATTTTGATGAACGGTTAATTTATAACAATAAAAACACCAAACACTTCTTTTTGACACAAAATAGAAATACAAACAAAAGAAATTATGGATGAAAGGCCTAGCATTGTCAGAAAGTGAAAAAAATTACATCTTTGAAAAGCTGATAGAGAACTTAACATTACCCATGTGTTTAATTTTGTCGATATTGAACCAAATGCAATCCTGATGGTGAGCTCAAACCCAATTATGTGAAAAATTGTAGAATTTGCAAAAAACACATCTCTAGTTGTTGGGAATGCCCTCCAACCCTTTGGGTTGGTATTCCAAGGCAAATACCAAAGCTAAGGCTCAGAGATTCCCATGGAAAAATATTACGCGAGCGTTTTATAATGCACCCACGTTCTATGTTAGTTTTGACATTTTTTGCTTCTCTCGGGAACATGTCTAGCAACACATAACACGCTCTCGTTATGTCTTCCTTTAGTTAAATGCCACTTTATTGAATTTTTGTTGATATGTTTGTATGTATATGTATGTTGATGTGTCATGTATGTATGTATGTATTTATGCTTGTGGGAGAGAGGGTGAGAGAGGGTGGGAGTGGGAGAGAGGGTGGGAGAGTGTGAGAGAGAGTGCGAGAGTGTGGCAGAGAGTGCGAGAGAGTGGGAGAGGGTGGTAGAGAGTAGGATAGAGAGTGGGAGAGAGTGGGAGAGAGTGTGGGAGAGTGGGAGATAGAGTGGAAGGGAGGGAGGAGAGAGTGGAAGAGAGTGGGAGAGAGTTGGAGAGTGTGGGAGAGGGTGGTTGAGAGTGAGAGAATGGGAGAGGGTTTAGGAGGTTTAGAGATTGGTGAGAGCATGGGATAGAGTGGGAGAGAGAGGGACAAAGAGAGTGGGAGATAGGGAGTGAGAGAGTGGGAGAGAGTGGGGGAGAGTGGGAGAGAGTGGGAGAGAGTGGGAGGGAGGAAAATAGTGGAGAGAGGGAGGGAGAGGAGAGAGGGATGGTGAGAGTTGGAGAGAGAGTGGGAGAGTGGGGAGAGAAGGTGAGAGAGTGAGTGGGAGACAGGTGGGAGAGAGTGAGAGTGTGAGAGGGTGCTGAGAGGTGAGAGAGAGTGGGAGAGAGTGGGGTAGGGTGGAGAGAGGAGAGGAGGAAGATAGGCACGAGAGGGAGGGAGAGTGGGAGAGGGTTGGAGAGAGTTGGAGAGAGTGGGAGATTGGGAGAGAGGGTGGGAGAGAGTGAATGAGTGGGAGCTAGAGTGGGAGAGAGTGGGAGAGAGTAAGCGAGTGGGAGATTGGGTGGGAGAGAGTGGGAGAGTGTGAGAGAGGGTGAGAGAGAGTGAGAGAGATTGGGTTAGAGTGGGAGAGGGTTGAAAAGGGTGGGAGAGAGGGTGGGAGAGTGTGGGAGAGAGTTGGAGAGAATGGAAGAGAGTCAAAGAGCGTGTGAGAGGGTGGCAGAGAGTTGGAGAGGATGGGAGAAGGTGGGAGAGGGTGGAAGAGAGTTGGAGAGAGTGGGAGAAGGTGGAAGAGAGTTATTTGAGAGTGGGAGAACATGGAAGAGGGTGGTAGAGGGTGAGAGAGGTGGAGAGGTGGGGGAGTGTGGAGAGAGCCGAGAGAATGGGAGAGAGGGTGGGAGAGGGATGGAGAGAGGGAGAGGCTGGGAGAGAGGGTGGGAGAGAGCTGGAGAGAGTGGCTTAGTGGAAATAGGGTGGAGAGAGATTGGGAGAGGGTGGAGAGGGTGGCAGTGGGTGGAAGAGGGTGGGAGAGAGTGGGAGAGGGTGGGAGAGAGGGTGGGAGAGAGGGTGGGAGAGCATGGGTTTTGAATTTTGTTAAACCTTCAACTTAATGACCACAGTTATAAGTAAAGAATCATCAGTGTATTAGTTGAAGGTGTTCTTGATAAAAAATTGTAGCTGTGAGAATCCAATGATGTGTAGGATTGGCTAAGTGGTGTATGTTTGTTGAGTGGGTGACTTGACATTTGTTGACTCGATAACTCATGAATAACATTGTGGTGGGACCTAAGTAGTGCTAGGTTGGAGAGTAGTGATTAGTTGTTGACTGTTGATAGATTGAATGGCAATTACTTTGCAAGTTGTGTGGATTTTGAAATGAGTTTTATAGGGCCGTGAGATGGTTGAAATTGTATCGAGACTATTTATTTGTAGCAACTAAATCAGTTGGTTTCTAAGGATGGTTTGGAATGTAGGTCAAATGGAATACTGCAATGCAACATGCATTGTAATGGTTGGTAACATTGTATTGTTGATTTGGTGAGAAAGGTTGATCAAAGAAATAAAAAATAATGTTGAAGGTGATACACTGAGTTAACATCTAGGAGCATAAGTCTGCAACTTTGTATGTAAACATTATTTTATTGTAATACAAAGTGACTTTTCTTGGTGTGTGGGTTTTTCTCTTGTAAGTGTTTTCCCACGTAAATTTTTTTGTTCAATTATGTGTGTGTTATCTAATTGGTTTACTCTGTTGTTCTATTAAATGTGCATCTTAATGACTATAATTTGAATTAAGTGAAACTTCTACTTTTCTTCCCTTTGGATTTTTTTATTTTGAAGGCATTTTCGCACTAATCTTTCCTTACAATTAATAGGCACAAGAGGATAGAGAAATGGTTTTGGGATGGTTTGGATAAGAGATAGTATTCAGTCATGAGATGGATTAGATAAGGTGTTAGGATCTTTATTTGTTAGGGGATATTATGTTACACATTTTGGAACTAGTTCTTAGCATGTTTGAATTTTCTTGGAGGGTGTGATGGGGGATAGCTTTTTAGCATGGAACAATTACTTAAAGAGGGTAGATCAAGGAATGGGATATTTGGTATGTTTATGAGATTATGATGGCAAGGTTTCAATATACTTGATGGTGCTAGGATTTTAATGGGAGTGATAGGTGTTAGGTAGGTGATGGCATTGTTAATAACTCGCATATATGGATTTAGATTATTGGGGTGGAATGCATCCACAATGTTATAGTTTTTATTATACTTTAGCCTTAGGGTAAGGTTGAAAATTAATTATTTGAATGGCTTAGGATTAGGTCTAGGATTAAGATTAGATAGCAGATTAGTTGGAGGATGAGGTTTATGGATTGATTGATAATGGGGGAAGGGAATTGGATCAGGGGTAGAAGTAATGAGTATCCCATAAAAGAATGAGGTTTAAGGGATACAAATGGGTGATAGAATGGGCTTCCTTTATGAAAGGTGCAATTAGGTTTATCAATAATATACATGTAGGCACAATGTGATAGCTTGTACTAACCAACTCATGGTCAAAAGTTGTTTGATTATGAATGTGTGTGTGGAGGGATCTTAGGGAATTATTTCTTGTGATTATATCATCAAGAGGATCAATAAAATACTCATATTGATCAATAATACCATCATCGTCATTATAGATGGATTCAAAGGATGGTAGTGATGTGGGGACTCATAAATAAAATGGATTCATTATTATGGCCATTGATGAATTGAATAATATAATTTTAGATGACTTGATGACTTTATATTTTGAAATAATTTTTTATTTTTATATTTAAGGGGGTAAGGTAATATGATTTTGATTGATTTGATGGATGTATTCGATGAAACAATGGTCAAATATGCATAAGACTTGATAATTGGATAGGTTGGATTTATTTTAGACTTGAATGATTACATTGAGAGGAAATACATCACAAGCTAATAAAAGTGTGTTGAAGTAGGGTTTATATCTATTGAAGGATGAAAAATACATTAATTTGGGGAGTAAATGCACTAAAATGAAGTCTTAGATGAATGTGAAGTAGAAATATCAATTTAGAAAAAAATGAATTATAGATGTGTTGAAGGGTGAAATGACTTAGCTGAAATAACATTGAATCATCGTAGAAATACTTGAGCTAGTAGTAGATGCACTAGTTTATGGACAAAGAAAGAATTTGGATGATTATAGTGGAATTTGATTTCAATTTTTAGGTTTTTAGCTTAGGACCTTGGACTATGATTTTGAGGATAAACTTGAATAGATGAATTTGATGAATAATTTGCATGAATGGATTAGAAGAAATGGTTGGTTAAGTATTTTACTGATTATGATAATGGAAAGAGGAAGGGTTGGATAGGAAATGGATTAAGAATCAAGCCTTTGATGATGATTTTGATTTAGATTTGATTTTACACTTGGGATAGGCTAATTTTATAAGAAAGTATCATTTTATTACCTAATTGAGATAAGACAAGTTATCAAGAAAGTGTTAGTTTTATTTTTTTTATTTGGTTATATTCTTGAAAAATGATAGGTGTTGATTTTTGATTTTAAGATAGATCATGGCTTGATAGAAGTGATTTGATTGATGCATTGGATTAAGGATTAGAGAGGAAGATAGTTGAATGGATTTTATTAGATGGGGGATGAGATTTTAAGAGATATTTGGGTAATATAAGATTTAGATTAGAAGAAGGATTATATTACATGGTTTGGATGGGGTTATGGTTCTTAGAAAGATTAATGATTAGAGTTAGGAGATTATAAGAAATATGGTTAAAATGGATTAGAGGAATGATTAGATAGATGTGGTAGAAGACCTTTAATTGATTTTGATGCTTTGGATCATTGGAAGATTAAGGATGAGTTTGATTAGGGAATTTGAATTGGATTGGGAAGCTTGAATTTTGGTAATATTTGAAACAATCAACTCAACAAGAATTCAAAGGAATTCAAATAATTTTAGATATTAATATTTTGAATTAAAAATATTACATGAATCTCAAAAATGAAGAGAACCTAGGAATAATAAAAACATTGTAGGTCCATAGATACACCACCTTGAGGAAGGGGTATCCTTGGCCCCTATTAAAGGACCTCAAGCTTTAAGGAAAAAAATGTCACTCACAACCTAGCTAGTGGGAGAATCTATTGAATGCCTACATATGGCTTATTATCATCACAACCAACTATGGTACAATGTGAGTAACTTCTAAGGATGATTTACATATGATACACTAAAAGAAAGGATTTTCAATTGGTCTTAGAATAGGATTAAAAAAGGATTTCTAGTGAGTCCTCAATATATCACAATGATATATGACACTAAGAGAAGAGGGTAACTCACCCATATCCTTCACTTCCCTAAGGTATAAAATTCTTATGTACATTGCTTGATTAATAAGATTCTACTTACAAGAGGTGGGTATTTTGACTTACTCATTTATTTTTATACTTTGTTAGAATGCTAGAGTTGGGGTCATCCCTTAGGGTGATCAAATCTCTACATAGGTCCTCCAGGAGGATGATCCAACCACTTTTGATCACAAAGAGAACAAGGAGAGAGAATATATGATTGAAGTTCATGGCCTGATGAAAGAAAAATGATAGAATATGAGGGATCAACTTAATATTTTGATCACCAAGATCACCCAAGGGTATGGGGAGAGATCATATGGCTAAGTATGCCTCACAAGAATGGAATACAAGTTAATTTATCTAAGTAAACTACTTTTCTCCTATATTATTTATAAAATATATGTCTTTGAAAAGTGATTGCTATAAAAAATAATTGTTAGTTTAAGATTATATCTTGGAAAATTAATTTTAGGTACAAAAGATGATGTTAGGTCACAAGGCATAGTAACCAATGACATAGGGTGTCAAAAAATATCAAATACCAAAAAAAAATGATGAGGTTATTCTTATATGATGGACAATATAAGAATAATTTAAAATAATATTGAAAGAATTTGTGATTGGGATCCCACAAGCCTTGGATGATATTCTAAGGAAAACCTATCACACACAAATGAGAAAATACAACAAAATAGGATGATACAATATTGATTAATTGAATATTGAATGAATACAATGAAGGATCGAATATCCTTATGTAGACTTAGATGAACTCAACATGAGATCCCTAAATGGTGGAATTCTGACTGAGAGAGAAGTGAAATAACAAAATGCATGAATCAGTTAAGTCACTTAACTGATTGAAATGCACAATTAATGCAATAACACTTGCAATAATAACTAGATGACCTTTTCCTAAGTTTTCATTAAGCACTAGAGTAAATATTAATTAATTTACTCAAACACCCCCTGAATGAAAAATGAGGAGAAGCAAAAATTGATGAAGGGAAAAAATGCAATGATGGATGCAAAATCGGTCCTAGCTACAAGGCCTAATGAGGTACCCATGAACAACATGAAAAGTCTCATAACTGGAGAAAAAGAGAAAACCACATGGCAAAAAATCCTTTCCAAAAGATAGAAAAAGAAAGATATGAATCCCCCCATAAAGAAAGAGCTCTCATGCCAATGATGAATGCTTGAAGATATAATATGATTTATTGCCTGCAAAAAAAAATTCTCCCCTTAAGATGAAAAGGACCCATTGGTGATTGGAGAAGTCAAACCAAAAGAATGGGTTATTTTGGAATCAAAATCCAGATGATGTGTGCCTCTGAAAATTGCTCACGTGTCCACATGTCAGAAAGAAATGATGTCGATCTAAGATGATGTGAAGACTGATTGAGAACAAGCTGCAAAGGTGATGAATATGGTGGGCCAACAACGGTGATGTGGTTGTCAACAAAGAGGAGATGAATGTCCTGAACAATTTATTCAAACTTAAGAAGAAAGCTGCAACTGTTGAAGAACTACAAAGATGCCCTCGGGAAGGCATGATGCCATTGTTTATCCAATGCTCAATATTGTCCAGCTAGAAATAAAATTTGGAAGCACAAAAGGATGTGAATTTGGAAGTTCATGCAGTCAAGAACTTAGAATAGAAGAACACTTTTAGTTGCCTATTGGAGAAATAGTGTGGAGCTTGACAGTTAATTAGCAACTTTTAATATTCTAAGTTTGTTTATTTAGAAGAAAAATGAAAGAAACCTATGGGTAAAAGCACAAATTTGTGTCACACTTTATAAAGGAAACAACCAACGCTGATCCAATTTTTAAACTTGAATCACTAAAAAGTGGCATATATGTTTTGAATTTTGAAATGATGTAAACTAGTGAAATATGTAATTTTTAGTATATTTTATATTTGTATTTTTTAAGAAAATATAAAAAATTATTTTAAGCTAGTTTTTAATAAATTAAAACTATAATTTAGTTGCTGATAAAATGTTGAAAAATGAAGTTGCATGGGACGTCAAAATTTTTATAGTAAATTTTATTTTTTTTCTTTCAAATTTTTTGTGTGTATTTATAACTTGAAATTTTAGTGCATGGATATAATTTTTTTCCCATTTTGATAAATATATATTTTTGAATGAATATTAAAATGTGCATAAATCAAAAATCAACTATTTTCATCGGACGCCAACTTTCATATTAAATATTTATGTAAAATGGAAATAAAATTATACCATCTTAAAATAGATTATTTTATCTAGTGCATCATATTTTTTTCAATTTTTTTTAATAAGTTTTAGTATTTTTCCTTGGCATATTAATCAACCTAATATTTTGTGTTGAAAACCTACTTTTAGTAAAAAATAAATATAAAATATAAAAAAAATTAAACTATTAAAATAAATATATTTTTAAAAACTAAACTTATGGATCTACAAAAGGGTATTTGTATATTTTTAAAAAAATGTTGTTTACATTAGTAGGAGTTATTAAAACTTCAAGTTTTTCAAATAATTTAATTTTTTTGGTAAATTGGACTCAAAGTGGTGCTCCATACATTTTTAGCCAACAATTTTAGTTGTAAAAGTTGTGGAAGTATCTAACTTAGCTAGAATGAATATTACTAAATCATATATTTGACCAAAATTGATTTTTAGTTAGAAATACTTAAATTCAATTGTGTTGATAAGTTGGCTAAAAGTGTGACACAAATTTGTGCTTTTAGCACTATACTAGATACAAAGAAACATGCATGCATCTAGATACAAAGGTTTACATCTACCTCCATTCTGGTGAACTCTCTTTAACTTAGCTTCAATGTATGGCATAGATCTTACATTGGTTAGTCTGCAACAGAGGATTCACCATGTATGATGCCTCCTGAAAAAAAAATAGAGTTGCCTAAATAGAGCCAAGAATCTTAATAGAGTTTCTAGTCAAAGTTGTGCAACATATATGGAAGGTTATAAACCATCAATGATATGTCCAAATTATATTTGATAGGTGCGGCCTGAAAAAATGCTCTCCACTTGTAACGTAGCAGCGGGTCTCCTTCTTCAAATGCAACAATAGTCTGAGTATAGCTCCTCCTCTTTGACACAAATGTATCCAAATTTTCCTAGATGAACACGTTAAAGAGAGAAATGTAGGTCTCAATCTGTAATGGACTGCATATTTTAGTCCTCCACTTGTAGCTTTTGAAGGATTAGGAAAAATACGTCAGAGATTTTGAACTCCTCATTATTTCACAAATTTCACAGTGTTTTTTTCTATTCATTGCTATGAAAAGATATGAAATCAGCTCTAATTATGACTTGTATATTCACCTCCTATAACAATTGAGTGTGGAAAAATCAATAGCCAAAAGAAGGCTATGGATCCCCTCTATGTGAGCAATAGCAAATCTTTGAGAGCTTTCTTTGGTGAACTGTGTGGGAGTCTTCAAGTCTTCATGCTAGATATTAACACCCTGCACTGTGAGGATTGGCATGACTATGTGATAAAGTTCAGATCACACCTCAAATGCATAATATATCAGCTTCTATTGCTACCTCAAAGTAGATGAATGGAAAGAGTCATTCACGTATGGCTTGATATTGTATTTGAACTACTTTGATACCATGAAAAATCCTTGATTGGGATCCCATAAGCCCTGGATGATATTCTAAAGAAAACTTGTCACATGCAAATAAGAAATAACAACAAAAAAGTATGATACAATATTGATTAATTTAATATTGAATGAAAACAATGAAGGGTTGAATATCCTTATGTAGACTCAGATGAACTCAACATGAGATCCCTAAATGGTGGTGTTCTGACTAAGAGAGGAGTGAGATAACAAAATGCATGAATCAGTTAAGTCACTTAACTGATTGAAATGCATGATTAATGCAATAACACTTGCAATTAGAACTAGATGGCCTTTTCCTAAGTTTGCATTAAGCACTAGAGAAAATATTAATTAATTTACTATGGTAAATATTAACCTATTCTCCTCACAACATATGAACCACTTTGATTATACATAAAGGTTAGCAAACTATTTATTAAAATATATAAATACCTCACCAATACCAACCAATGTTAGACCAATTCATGATGATTGTGCTCCACGATAATATGTGAGTGCCCCTTACCAATATCATAACATTTCATGAGGCTTCTATATTGAAAAGGCTTAGTGTAAGGCTAGTATATAAATTTTTGGATGAAGAATTGGATTGATAGGGTTGAAAGGAAAGATCAAGGATCCATATTGGTCAAGAGCCTCAGGAGGATGAGTAGAGTACAAGTTTCTCCACATGGTTGGTGTGGATGGAGGACTCCAAGATTAGAGGAGTATGCAAGTGGGGGATAAGTGGCTAAATGGTTTTTAGCCAACTTAATTGAAAGTGGATAGAAAAAGGGAAATTTTTAGGATGACTATAGGGACTTAAATAGAAATTTTAACTTATTTATCAAAGGTTGGACTATAGAAGAAGAATGATTAATGGTTAATTCCAAGAATAGTGATTGAGTGAGTAGTGATGAATAGTAGATTGATAGTAATTTTATTAATTAAATAATATAATATTATTTAATTAATAATGAGATAAAAATTTGGATAATTACTTGAATAAACAGGGATCTACTCAACCAATTATAGAGGAAAAAATTCAGTGAATATTTAATCAACAATGCACCAATTTTAAGTGTCTACAACACTCATTCCTAAAGACTAGACATGACCAATAAACACCAGATAAACCAACAAACACAAAATACTAGAATTTATGTTAGAACTAATTAAGATCAACAATAGTCATGACAATTCCACAATCCCTAGTATTGCTTAAAATAATTCTAGGTTTATCTATGTCAAGATTTTTATCATCAAGATAAGAAAAGAGCAAAAAATTGAAGAGGAGTAGAGGTCAAATCATTTAGAGCATATCAAATGTGCATATGTGTGATCAAATCCATAGTCATGGAAGTGATCTAGAATAATAGATAGCTTGTTCACTAATTTCAAGGGGTATGTCTATGCATCGTTGATCTTCTTCCACTATTAACAAATAAACATTTGACATCTATTTTTTATTTTCAACTAAGTACACTCATACTATTATCTATTTTTTAAACATTTAATTATTCTTAAAAATAAGGTTTCTCATTTCTCAATAAAATTGTGAACTTTCTTATTATCTATGACAGATTTTGAATATTCATATTATTTATTTATTTATTTAAAAAAAATTATGTAAAAATAAAATTATTATCCATCTATATTTGTAAACATTATTATATTATATTCTCACTATAATTACAATGAATAAATAAATAAACATTTATAAAATGAAATTACAAAATCATCTAACAAAAACTCAACATTATATCATAACTAATTTTATTTACATATATTTTAACATGATAAACATATTCTGAAAGCAAAAATAACCAAAAACAATTTACTAATCTCCCTTGATTATCTCAATTAACGGAAGATATAGTAAACTTGATAACTAAAATTTCCAAATTGATAACAATAACAATAATATCAACTCATAGATTTGGCCTTGCAAAGAGTTTAAAAAGCTGCATAAAACTTTCAACAATACTGCCTCTCTCTCCAACAAATAACCGCCCTTCGATTGGATCGAAATCTTTGTCCCGATGTATTATTTGGGATGACATTTCAAAACAGCCCCCTCCGTCCACGATGGAACGGAATGGTCCTTCGAGGTAACGTATGATCACCCATTCTCCCTCTTCCAAATTTGCTTCATGAAAACATGTTCCGATAAAATTATCATACCCAATAGGAGTATCCAGACTCCAATTGGGCCTCCGACCCCGATCGCATTTGACAATACAACATACCATAGCCGCATCGGACAAACTTGGTTCCCCGCATGTTAACGCAAGCAACTTTTTCTCACACCACCTGTCAGTTTCTTCCTCCTGGAACGCGATAATTATAAGACCGGGAAAAGTGAACGAATACAAAATTGACTCAACACCAGGTGAGACCTTTGCACATATTCTCATTTCCCGTGGCCACTTCTGCAAATCAGTTGCAAAACACTAGAGTTAAACAAAACAATTTACTTCTTAGAATAACAATTTCATATTATTAGCAACCTCTATTACCTCCGTTTGTATGCTTTGAATGCAAGATTCAAAAGCTGATATGTTGTCTGCTTGAAGATTCAGCGTCCGCAGTCTCTCCATACCCCGCAAACTGTGTATACCAGGCACCATCCAGCGTGTCCGTACAAGTATATTCTCCAGTGACTTTAAATGCTCTAAACTATCTATTTTGTTTAATTTATGGCAATCTTCAACATAAAGATTTTTTAAGGAAACTATTCCTGCCAAACTCGGCATCTCGTATAAGTTTGGACATTTTTTTATTGCTAAAGTGTGAAGATTATGCAGCTGTCCAATTTCTATTGGCAGAGATTCCAACTTCTGACATCCGGAAACATCAAAAACCCTGAGGTTTTTTATGTTTTCCAGAATATCTGACTCTAAGGTGAGCTTTACACAATTACGTAAATTGAGGTATTCGAGCCATCTCAGCTGCTTAAAAGACACGGGCAACCTCTCTAAACTCTTACAATTTCTCAAATCTATATGACGCAGGCTTTCCAAATCCCCAAAACGCCAAGGTAGACTTGACAGCTCCGACCATCCTGGTAACTCTAAATGCTCCAGCGAGTGAAGTTCACAAAACTCTTCTGGCAGGCTCGATAGTCTCGATAGTTCCCGAGGTTCCCCACGCCAAAAGGAAGGAAGGAAGGATAGTCTTTTCAAATGCTTGAGGTCGCCTATTGACCTGGGAAGACTTTGGAGCTTGTAGGCATCTGTAATTAGCAGCTCTCTCAATTGCAAAGGGGGCTGCGAACAAACAATTTTCCAATTCTAATGAGTTAAGAATAGGAAAAAACATTTAAATAGAACGGAAGCATTCTTTCGAATTTAACAATAGCAAGATAAATTTTGCTTACATGTGCCTCCTCCCACAATGCTTCCAATTGCCAAGCGTCTAGAAGCTGTAGAAGTCTAATGTTCTTCAGTGAGAGCCATGATGGAATACTTCTGTCCTTAAAGCGAGACCATCGAAGCCACAAAAGGCCTCTGGAAAGCTCCTCAGATTCTTGGGTAAAATCATTTTCTTTAACATCTAGAAGTTGTAATCCAACCCTCAAATTTGAGTTTCTCATCATTTCAATGTACTCTTTGAAAGGCGGGCGGCAAGCCATTAAACCCCGAATCGGCATTCCTTTCTAAAGTGGAAAAAGCAACAACGTAATTTCAATTTAATTACGGAAAAGGAAAAAGATTAAAAAAAGACTTGACAGACAAACAAGGAAACAGGTTTCCATGCTACGATTAATGACAAGAAATATTTAGTTTCACCTGAATGTGCATACTCTGACCCTGAGACCAGATTCGCGATGGTGAGTGTTCCTCTGCAATCTGTCTTCCCAAATCCCTGAGATGATCATGCATCCTTATACACTCTTCCTCGTCCACCTCAACAAGGCACTTGTTATGAAGCGTTTCCCAGTTACATAGACCGCTCCAGCCTGATCCATCCCACACAGCAATTGCCGAACTTCTTCTTTGACCGATAAAGAAACATGCAATATCCAAGAATATTTCTTTCTCCTCTTTATCGAGGGCATCGTAACTTACTTTCAGCCTTTCTATAATTTCCTGAGGCAATATTTTCCGGATCTTATTTAGCTGACAAACCCAATAATCCTTGGACCTTTTACCATAAAGCTGTCCTCCAATGACTTTCAAGGACAAAGGCAACCCATTGCAAACATCTAAGCATTCTTTAACTAAGTATTCAAAGCCTTTTTGTGGGAAAGGTTGTAAGAAGGCATGCCAGCAGAACAACTGCTTGGCATGAAGATATTCCAGAGGTTGCATTTTGTGAACGGATGTGATGCCGCACTTTGTAAGTACGCCCCCTTCACGTGTTGTAACAATGACCAGACTACCTGATCCGAGGCTCTCCTTTGTTGGCAACAGAGCTTCGAGTTGATCCTCGTGATCTGCATCATCCAAAACTATGAGCACGCGAAGAGACTTCAAGCTTCTTTCTAGAATTTTCTTGCCTTCCTTCATGTTGTCAAATGATTCGGTTTGGATACGGAGGTCATCAAGCAGTTTCTTCTGCTTGGTATGCAAAGCATTTTTAGATGCAGCATCTCGCACGTCATGCAGAAAACTGGAGCGATTGAAAAAAGAGCTTCTCCTATTGTAAAGCTCTGTTGCGAGTGTAGTTTTACCAGAGCCACCAAACCCAGCGATCCCCACAATTTGTACTTGCTGGTCACTCTCACTATATTTTTGCCGGCTTCTTTCAAAGTCTTCTACGATTTCATCCATTCCAACTGGATGTTTAGCTACCCATAGCGGTTCTTTTTTAATCACGTTCAAAACATTATTCACTATGCTCTTTAACAGCATCCCTTCATCGCTGAACATTTACAACCAAAATAAATACGCTGAAACAGACATATATGGTACAGGAATGTGCGTACCATGCAAATGATTTGATAAATGGGAGAGGCGGGATATTTGAATTCTTACCCAGTTTTACTGTTGAGCACGTGGCCAGAAAGATTTGAGACTCTTTCGAGTGCCGTTTTCCACTCCTCCACCATCCTTGAGGGGTACCTGCCCTTCTCTTCATGCTGGGAGAACGCATGAGCATAACATCCTTTCCCTTTTCCCACCCATCGGAGATCATCAGGCTTAACATGATAGAACACTGGAAGAATTGGAGTGCCAGTTTCGAGCATAAAGGATAGCTCGGCCAGACACCAAGGAGATTCCGCATACCTCTTCGAAAAAATAGCAATATGAAGTCCAGCAGTGCGCATTGCCTCTTTTATTTCTTCCGGTATGGAATCTCCCAAGTCCAGCTCTTTTTTATCTAGAAAAGCACTGAACCCGTTCATATCAAGCGTGTGATAGATAGCACTGGCTAGTTTGCGCTTAGTGTCACAACCGCAATGATTAATGAACACATCGAATGGCCTCTTCTTCATTACTGTCGACGATGATGAAGATGCTTGCGGCGTAATTCCATGAAACGGGATTTCTGGCTCTCTCTTATTCTGCCGGGCTGTGGAAGTGGAAGACTCTCCCAGCTCCATCTGACGCTGCACAGCTGTGGATTTGGATATGTCAATGAAGTAGAGAGAAAGAAATCGATCACTGAAATCTCCAGAAGAAAGCAAATTCGCCGGCAAGCATTCAAAGCCTAAATAAAACGCTGAGATTGATAATGGGAAGACATGAATTTATAATGAATTTATAATGAAGCTTGATTAACAAATTTCAACTACCTAACCTGATTTTACTGGGCAATAGAATTAGACTCAAGGGTAGGGTCTGAAATCATTTACGTACTCAAACTTATTTTCCGGCACGCAAAGGAAAGCACGTGGTGTGGAGGAGGACCCACTCAAGTCTATTATTAAAAAATATTATATTTATAAACCCACAACTAATCACAATGACAGGGAATGGGGACCACTTAATAACAACTATTGTTTAGCGGGCTGGTCGGTCGGAAGGGATTTTTTAATAACATTGATAAGCTATGCACGCATAATCGCCTTTGTCGTTTTAAGCTAGACTTTGACTTGGTTTAAATGGGTACAACTCTTACTTTGAGATATAAATTGTATTTAATTTTCAAATTATATTTTAGGATTATGGGTCCACTCATAAATGGGGATTAAAAAAAAAATGTTTATAATTTTTTAAAATATTAAATTAGATTTTTAATAAAAATATTTTAATATATGTATAGATTGATAATAGTACAATTTTATGTGTAGTTGAGTTCATTTTATCATTATGTCATATTGGAAATGAAGTCTGTCAATAACAATCTCTCATATACCTAAACTTCTTACATCTTTCGTATATATTATTATATAAGTAAAAAACAAGATTGAGAAATCTAAAGAAGATCACAATTTATGGTATGTCAGAAAAGACCTCAAATCACAAGAATTCCACACAAATAAAGCACCACATATACCTTACATTTTCTAGAGCATATGAGATGTATATTTGTTTTTCTTTAGAAAGGGGTGGTTGAAACTTGGAAAAACTTTTATAAAATACACAATTGAAGCTAAGAGGAGGAAGTGGCACATATTAAGTCGAAGACAATAGTTTAGTTTATAGATACCATAAATTATTTTTGCCAACACTATAAATTTAATTTACTTATTTGTGACTCTTTGTTTACTTTATTGTGATTCATTTTGAGTTTTATTAGGTGACTTTGACTAATTGATCTTTGATTATATGGTAGTTAAGACATTTTTTTATTTTTTTAGAGATTATAAACATTAATAGGGGAAATGACTTAGTATTCATGTTCTTTAACTCTATATCCCTCAAAATCTTAAATCATACATAGAATTTTCATGAAAATTTCAACATTCCATTGCATGTGAGTTGAAAGATTAAAGCTATTATTTGGGATTCTAAGTAGTAAAAATACACATGAGATGACTCCTTATATGAATAGTAGTCCTTAAGTGATCATTTTGAAGTTGTGATTAATATTCATGTAGCTTGGAAGGTACTAATACCTATACATTAGCCCTGGACTAAAATATGTAATGAACCCTCTATTTGTGCGCAAATGATCACCATTAGTTGTTATCCTTCCACACAATCTCAACCATATTCTTTGGTCCCTTGAGCATTGGGTCACACATTATTTTTTAAAACACTGATTAAAAGTTTAAAACATCCCATATTTTAAGAATTTTGGTGTATGTTTATTAACAAATGATAGTTGAATAAAATATAAAGTTGGGAATATATGATATACACATGCTAACTTTCAACCTAATCATCACTCTTGCTCCTTATCACTAGATTCTCACACTCTTCTTTCTCCCATTGTCAGCAACTCTTCCTTCTTCTCAATGACTACAAACCTCACTCTCCCTAGCAGCTTCATAGAAACTAATCTTTGTTAGACACAAATTTCAAATTAGGATACAAGTAACGAAATCCGAATCATCTAGAATAAGAAGACAATTTTATTGGGAAAGGATACCATAATATAAGCATTGACATTGTAGATTAGGGAAGCGGGCTTTCCAATTTATGTTAAATCCCCATGGGGAAGAGGGATGGGAATGTGTACAAAAAGAGGAGTAGACGTAGATATAGTTGAACCAAAGGGATATGCAATTTAGAAATTATTATTCTCATGTCTATGCCTATACCTACTCCCAACCCCACATTGTTTCACCAATTTGGTCCTATGTTTGAACTAAACTTTATGTTGTTTTTCCTTTAATCCCATAATTCAATATTAACAATTAGGATTACTACTATACACACAATTATGAAAAGAAAATATCTAAGGAGAACAATTCCTTATTTTCTAATGGAAGAAGGTTAAAGGAAGAAATGTTAAATGTTGGTTGGAGCATATAAAAAATTAAATTTTGAAAATATTTGACTAATGTTCACACCTTGAGAAGATGAGAAAAAATTTAACGAGAAAACACAAAAAAATGGAAATGGTATTCATGGGAATTAACATAGTGTAAGGGTTTCTCCAACAAATCTACACAATTCTCATTATAAGTAACAAATTTATTTCTATAATTAATATTTTGATTTCTATGGCCATATACATGTCCAATGCTAACAAAAAATAATATATATTTTCATGACCTTGTTAGCAAGAAAGAAGATTAAACTTTTTGAGTTGAGGGTTTTCATAATCTATATATTTATTTTCCATTACAAAAAATGGAAACATACATAATCATTGCATTCCCCTTTTTTTGAGGATTTGCATTTAATCTATATAGGTTTTGGTTTGACAAAATTTTGCATGGCCCCATTTGTAATAAATAATCATCTTTTACCCTATTGGAGGCTTTTTGTATTTTTTTTTCCTTTGTTCATATTACAAAAAATATATAAATCCACTAATTGTTTCCATCCCTTTTCTAGGTGTGATGGTTTGTGATGGGCAACTCTAGGTTTGATGATTTTTTTTTATAATGACTTCTATCGAAGAAGTGCTTTTTGCTCCATTTTTAGATATTATATTTTTCATGTGAAATATAATTTTGTTTTTATAGATGTAAATAAAATTAATTTAATGTATATATAGTTAATCTTTTAAACATTTACTAATTCTTTTGTGTACATTCTTATGCCATTTTTTGTGTGCATGTGTTCTATACATCTTTCTGCCAAATATATTCATCTATTATAATTGAGAAACTTATCATATTTTATGAAGTTATCTTATGTAAAAGGGACAGTGTTTACCTAGCTAGAAGCACAATATATCCTTAGGGTTAGGTCAAGTAAGTGCTAAAAGTCTCCCAAAATAGAATTTTATATACCCTTAATCCCTTAGCATTCATATGATTATGAAGAGTCAATTTGTGGCTATCTTAACTCTTAATTAAGCTATATGATCAAATGTTATTATATTCTTCATTAGATATTTAGGTCATCCTAGGTGTTATATTTAGGCATCTATAGTGTAGAATTAAGTAACCCCTTTTCACACTTAATTTGGGAATAACTAATACTAAAATTAACTTAATTGTGCCTTGATTTAGTGTTGTAATGTGTTTTACACATTCACAGTAAGTCTAGGACCCTTTTCACTAAAATGGAATTAATTGTGCCTTATTTAGGGTGTTGAAAAGTATTTTCTTACACTTTCACATTAATGTAGGGCTTTATTAATTAATTGAGGTTAATTAGAGCTTAATTGGCCCCTTAAATTCAAATCCAAGCCTTATCTATTGCATTTTTTGAGGGATATATCCCAACACTCATTAATAATGTTGCATAATACTTACTTTAGCAAGGTTTGGGTTCTAGGATAGTGACCTAGGACCCATTCGACACTTGGAAAATGGGTCCCCAATATTTCCTACGACCCCCCCTTTTGGCATATTACTTCACCTCCCCGAAACTTGGTCCTACTTTTTGCTAGGACCCATTTTCCCAAGGTGGCAAATGGGTCTTCCTTACTAAGGACACCCCTTTTTAAACATATTTTTGGTGGGATTTTTGTAATTTTGAATCCTAGCTATGATGTTAGCTTATTTCACCTAGTTTCACCTAGCAAGTACAAATGATCATAAGAATAAAGTTTCAAGAGCATTATAGAGCATTTCAAGAACATTTCAAAGACATTCAAGAGAAAATTATTGAATTTTTATTGCAACAATTGAAGATCATATCATCATATCAAAGGCATAAAGCATCATGCATGTGGTTGAGCTAATGTGTTGATGTAGCATTGAAGATCCAAGCTAAGCATTGTTTCATATCTAATTCAAGATCAAGATCTACATTCTATGCAACAACTTCATGTTAGATTGTTGATTTGCATTAAAAGACTTCATACAAGGTATCATGGTTTCATGTTTCATGTTTCATTATTTCATCACAAGGTTTATTTACCTAAATGAGGTTTGACCAAGGAAAACCCCTATTTCCTAACAATCAACAATTTTTTCTCCTCTTTGATGTGTATTGTAGGTTTTAGGTTGAGGATCAAGTGGAGAACAAGATTGAAGCAAAATTTTCAAATTTGAAAAGTTGCAAAGTTGTCATCTATCTTGCAAGAACACGAAAATGAAGCTACAAAATTGATTTTAGACTTTCAGGAGCTGAGCAAAAAGGACTTGGAAGTGCATACATTGAAGAATAGAACCTAGAAATCAGTTTTCAAAAACCCTAACAGGGACCCATTCACCACCTTGAGCAAATGAGTCATGAATCTCCCTCGAAACAACACTTTTTTAGCAAGGTACACATTGCTTCAACCTCTTAAAACATCCCTCATTGTTGTAGTAACAGTCAGGATTGATTTCTGATTGTTATTTATGCATTTTAGCCCTCATAATTGTATGTTTCATAGCAAAAAAAATTAGTGGTTCATCATCTTGTTGATTCATTTTGGTGAACCCTATTTTTGTTTGTAACATTATCTAAGTCAGCCTAGGTGACATCCAACACACAATCAAGGTATATATAGGAGCTAGTGGTTTTTTTATTATCATCATATTGTAATTTGTGTTCTTCATGGATTCATTTGGAGGTTTCCCCCTTCAAATTAGATTGTTGTTCTTAATGATTATCATGTATATTTTCTCTTTTGTGCAATTTGTTTCATTACAAATGGTATCTAAGCATGATCTTGGAACTATGAAGGAAAAAAATAAGGTAATTATTTTCCAATTTTGGAGGTTATTCTGGAAAGCACATACTCTCTCATTTTGACATTTTTTTCTTGATTTTTAAAAGGTTTCTCAAGGTCATATTGAAGTTTCTATAGTATAGATTTGAGGGAATTTGGATTTTTTAAAGTATTTATTGCAAAATAAGTGTTTCAACCAAATTCACTTCCAAGGTTACAAATGAGTGAATTTCTTAGAGATTTTTTCACCAAAGAGTGACCTAGGCCCAAGTAGGTTATTTTTAAATTAGATCATTTGATTTTTTGTGTGATTTATTATAAAATTATTATTTCCCATCATTGTAGGGTTTACAACAAGTGAAAAAAATAATGTTGTCATACATGTAAAATCTCTAGGCACTATTAAGGAGAGAGAAAAAATTTCCACAATCCATGTAGATTATTGCTAAAGGTTTATGGCTTAAATTGTGTCAAAATTTGATGCAAAAATACTAGCACAATCTAAGCTAGAAACCTTTAGCAATAATGTTAAGGAGACTGGAACCAAAGATATAATGAATCTTTATAGGAAAAAATTTAGGAAGAAACAAAAAGGTTTAAGGATGAAATCTTATAAATAGAGGGAAACCTCTTAGTAATTGGTATCCATTTGTATCCATTTTTTTGTACTTTTCTTGTGTAGAGTCATGTTCTTGAGTGCAATTTATGAGATTTGAAGAGTTCATTGAATGATTGAAAGTTGTTTTGTTTGTGATATTTGAGTGTTTAGTTTAAGTAGTATGGATTGGAGGAAAGCTAAAAGTGGAAGGAGTAGCTACAAGTAGAGTTTGTGATTGAAAGGTGGAAAATTGTTTTGCTGCCCTTCTATGGTTTAAGACCTAAAAGGGAAATTTTCACAAACTTTCACTCAAGAACAAACCCTTGAGATTTCAATGCAAAAGAGAAAGAAATCTTGCAAGAGATTTGTTCATTGGCTAAATATGATCTAATGAGGGTTCACCACCAAGTTTAGACTTGGAAAAGATAATGAAATGCAAGACACAACACTAAACCCTAATTCAATGTAAACTTGAACTAAACTCGACCTAGAAATGCTAATGAAACAAAACAAAAAAGTAGTAAGATGAATGGTGTGCACTTGGAAACCTGGAAGTGACTAGAAGCAACTCTGAAACATTGAAAATTTTGACTTTTTTACCTAGTGGGACTCATTCACTATTCTGGGTGAATCAATCCTAGTTCTAGTTTTTTGCACAGGAGTAGGTTTTTGACAAAAGGGTATCTAAATTTGCAACAATTTTTGAACAAAACCTACGATAGGACTCATTCACCACTTGTGGTGAATGAGTCCAATTTGGATTTTTTGGAAGTTCAAAGTTCTAATTTGCACCTCTCAGTCTACTCAATCTGCTTCTTTAGGTTTCTGGATCTGAAACCTTGATTTTAAGGATGTAGATGACCTTTTAGTGAGGATTATGACCTTGCAAATGAGGAGACAACTCCAACAAGCTTGTAACCTAATATTTAATGATCTTCAAGTCTTCAAAGGGTTTTCCCACACTACTGATTTACAATTTTTGGCCATACTGGACACAAAAATATTTTTTTCTAACTAAATATTCACTTTCAAGCACCTATAGCGGCTAAACCGTGAGGAATTTGAAGATGATACAAACTAGAGTTTCGTGAAATTTTGTCTGTAGATTCTAAATATATTTTTTTTCAAATTTTTTTAATCATATTGCACTTATTTTTCCATCTCCTTCAAAAAATAGTTTTTCTCATAAAACAACATTTTTGAGTGACACTCACCATATAATGCATGAATTTTTTCCATGAAGGATAAAATTCTAATTCTTTCGAATTTAGATTTTTAACTCTGATATCTAGTGCTTCCACTTGGTTAGATAGTGTTTTATTGAATATTTTTTCCTTAATCAAGTTTTGAAGTCAAATCAATTACAATTCAGACATAGGCGGACCATATAACGCGTAACATTTTTTGCATGTATAGAAATTCAATTTTTTTTGTTGGATCAAGGACTTCAATATCTAGTACAATCATATTTTCCATTTTTTTTAGATAATCTACTATCTTTCCTCATGTTCAGAACAAAGAGCTTGATTTTCAGTGAAAAACCTATCTTTAATAAAACTAAAACAAAAATACATAATAAAACCAAAACATATTAAAATTATAGTCATTGGATAGCTCATTCCAAGGACTACCTAATTCTAGTTAGGTTTGTGAAGTCTCCTCCATTTTCATCCTCAACCCGAGCTTCGAAGGGAAAAAATTCTAATTTTTTTTGGTGCTAGAGAGCAGAAAGGTGGGAAAAGGGTGGTTCGCTTGAACTAGGGGGGTTCGAGTGAACCCCCAGGGATTCGAGTGAACTAGGATTCATTCAAACCTTGGTGGTCATTCGAACCTTGGTTCATTCAAACCCCCTTTCAAAAAGGGGTTTTCATTGTGTTTTTTGGTAGGATGGTGGGAACTTGCATTGAATGGGTTCACTTGAACCCAGGTTCTAGTGAACCCTCGTTTGGTTCGTTCGAACCTCTTAGTTCGCTCGAACCCCCAAAATGAATTTTTTTGGCATGGGATCATATGTTTCAACTTTTCCTTCCTCACTCCAATTGTAAACTACTTTTGTGGATTCACCCCAAAGCACCTAAATCTAAAATCACACAGAGAGAGAGAGAGAGAGAGAGTTGATTCTTAGGGAATAGGGGTTTGCTCAGGTCAATACCCATATAGGTAATTAAACCAAATGATGAAAAAATGAAAGATGAACATGAAACATGGAACATAGGACATGAAACATGAACAATGATACCTTGATTGATGTCTTGTAAATCTGAAACTCAACATGAAATGGCCATGAAGGATGTATATCTTGATCTTGACAATATGAGTAAAACAATGCTTGATCTTGGATCTTCAATGCTACATCACAACATTAGCTCAATAACATGCTTGATGTTTGATATGCTTGAAATGATGATGGAACTTGAATTGTTGCAACAAATGATGAATCTTCCCTTGAATTCCTTAGAAATGATCTTGAATGCTATCTTGATGATCTTGCAAAGTTTTGTAATGCTTAACTCTTGCTTGCCTGACTTGATATCATGAATTATTGATGAAATAATGATTTGAAAGCTTTCTTATATAGGAAATCCACTCAAATGACTGTTACTTTGATCCCAAAGATCAACATAGAAGATATTTAAACTTAAAACCCAGTTTCTCTCACTCAAACCTCAAAAATGAGCCAAATGGGACTCATTCTTCCAAAGTGGCGAATGAGTCCCACTTTGATGGGACTCATTCACCCAAAGTGGTGAATGGGTCCCATAGGGGCTATTTTGCCAACTAGAATGTTAGGGAGTGTGTAAATAAAGTTCATTTGTTGATTTTGCCAAGTTTTTGATCAAAATATGACTAGATATGCACAATATAGGGTCATAGGGGCATATTAATGATTATATAAAGATCATTTAAATGCAAGGGGGCCCAAAATCTAATGTGAAAGTGTAAATAAATACACTTTACACCACTAAATTAAGGAAAAATGGGGTCTATTTAGCTTAGAAGGGCCCTAAATCCCATTTGAATGTGTAAAACACATTACAACACTAGATTAAGTCAATTTTAGTTTACAAGCCTCCTAGATTTAATGTGAAAGTGTAAATAAATACATTTTACAACATTAAATTAGGAAAAAGTTAAGTTAATTTAGCTTAAAAAGGGCCCAAGACCTAATATGGATGTGTAAAACACCTTGCAACACTAGATCAAGGTGATATCAAGTCCAATTTATCATTAATTATTCCCAAATCAATTGTGAAAATGTCCATGATGACATTTTTCGACAATACAGTGACATTGAGCATTGAGTACAAATTCTTCTTTGGAACCTAAATTTCCAGGCATGCATTTGGTTATAATACCTAAACAATGATAACTAGAAGGTACTATCATACATTTTAATGAGAGGAATCATACTAGCTTGATAAACATATAACTACCATGTTTGTAGCATTTGGTTATAATAGCTAAACAATGATAACTAGAAGGTACTATCATGGTATCTAGGATATCATATACTAAAAGTATGCTTGCATACATTATGAAGTTGGAAATTATATGTCGTAATTTATGTTATGCAAACCTTGTTGCTAGTTAATCCTTGAATGGTTACTCATATTTCCTTGAAAAAATGAGAATAGTCTATTCCATAAGGTTAGCGTTTACACTCAAATATGATTATATTGATATATACTCTCTAATTATCCTATTATCTTATACTTGACCAAGAGTCTATACTTATTCATCGTATTTCAATCTTAAAGAAGAGGACTGGTGTAAGACAATACCCAAGATTGCTTGCACTGTCTTGTGGAAGACTTTCCACTGTCTCCTGCTTGGAACCTAACTCCAGTGGGTTCCTCTTGAGCTTGTAGGTTGACCAAACCCTGCTCCAACTCTTCTCAAAGAGTTCTTACCTTGTGCTTTACCCTGGGTAGCTCAACACCTTCTTGCAACTTGATCAATCTTGCTTGGACTTAGAAGAGTCTAAGTGCCAAATTCTTCAACTTACTGGAACTGCTTGCAGGGGGATTGATGTTTCTGTCTAAATGCTTTTTGCATCCACATTGATCCATTTTTGAGGTTCTTTGGTCTTTATTTCACCCGATCTCAAGACCTTGCCTAGATGTGGCCTAAACTCTACTAGCCCTTACCAGTCACTAATTGGCTTTTTCTGCTTATTTTCTCCACACAACCTAACAAAAAAAAAACATATTCTGACACCCTTTTGGGACTTTTAAATCCTGCATGAGTTGTCAAATCTTTAACTTTACCGTACAACTGACTCCAAAGTTCTTGGACTGGAGGCCTAATTGCCCTTTCTTCTAGGTTTTTAGCTCTTCTTCCTTGGAACCTACCTCACATGGATTGGTTGAGCTCTCAGTCCTCCTAAATTACTTAGATTTGAAAAAAACTCACCCAAATCTGTACTATAACCGTACGGTACTCCTTCCCCTGCCTAAGTTCTTTAATCTTTGCTCCAAACCTCTAACCATGCATACCTAGCTTGCCTAGGGTTTGGAATTTACCATCATTGCTCGATTCCTTGACACTACTAACTCTAAATATATATAATAAGTAGGCTTCTCTCCCACATTCCACTATTTTCAGGAAAACCCCGTGGATAGAGATTATGGGAGAGCCATGAGAAATTAAACTAGTCTGTTCAAACCAATAAAAATCCCTACAACGCTAAATAATGATCACAAATCCCTAAACTAACTCAAAGCCTCTTAACTACAGAAGGAAATACACTTTATTCCATTAAAAAAAAAAAAAAAAAAAACAGTGAGGAGACGGGATATTCAGTGTTTTTTTATGACTGTTTCTAAAATACTCAGTGTAACATAGAAAATACAGTTTTCCTACCCCCTTGCACTGCAAAGCTAACTACAATGCCTATGTTCTTAACCTATGAACTCTATAAAAAATTAAAAATGTTAGAATATATTCATTAGACTCTGATCCAATGCCAAATAAATGCAAAACAGATCATTTACATTACTGTTCTGAAAACACACGGGTTTTCAAACACATAACCGATATAGAAAATCTGCTTACTGTTTTTTATTTTTCACCACCAAAACTGATTACAATGACTCCCACTACTTGTTACGAACCATTCCCCTTATCTTGAAGTCTTTTTCCACCATGCAAGGGAAGATTGCACGCCTCCATATCCCTGATTTCAAGGGAATCTTAAGACCACTAACAGTTACATGCAATCCAAGCAATATTACCATGCAACCATGCAATATTCTTGCAACCTCGCCATTATCCTTCTTTTTAGGATCTCCAACTCTTTAATCTCGAGCAACCATCATCTAAAATTCCCTTGGAATCTTCAAATAATGAAGGTATGGCTATAACAAATTTAATACTTTAAATGCTAACATTTGCTGTCTTAAGCTAAACAAAGCAGAACTTAACACTAAAGATAACTAAATGAAAGTGTTAGTCCTAGTGACTAGCTCTCCCACACAAATATAAGACCTTCTAAGGTCCAAAACAACATACCAAAATCCTTGACTTGGCTAAAGTCAAAACAAGCCAAAATTGTGCACAAACTTGGTGGAGGTCAGCCTTGGTGCTCCTGCACCATCCTCCCCAAAACAGAAAACTTCAAGCCATCCTTGGATTGAGAAAATTGGGATCAATGCCCAACTTCTTGAATTCTGCCTCCTTGATCCATACAACATCTGAATCAGGTTGTCCATGCCTCTTGATCAGGTGTTCTTTGTACTCCTTGGTCCTAGTCTTCTTGTAGACCCTTGTGTCCAAGATTTGATCAACTTGTTTGTCTATAACAGGGGGCAGTTTGAGTTCTTCTACATCTTGGATGACTTCTTGGATGGTCTGATCCATGTTTGGTGGTGGTCCTCTGTAATGGACTAAGTTTGCAACGTTAAAAATAGGGGACAGTCCACTATCATCTGGCAATTGTACCTTGAATGCATTGTTGCCATACTTCTCCAAGATGGGGCAGGGACCTATCCTCTTCATTTGCAGCTTGTGAGGAACCCCTTTCTACAATCTAGCCTTGTTCAAATGCACCATAACTAGGTCACCAACATTAAACTGAACCCCTTTCCTATGCTCATCCACTTTGGCTTTATGTTTCATAGTATTCTCTGTCAAGGTTTTTCTGACTGTCTCATGAATTTCCTGCATTGCACAAGCAAAGTCTTCTGCATAACCACTTCTCTTAACTCCATCCTCCAGCTCTCTCAGCTCATAAACACCTCTAGGGTGCAGTCCATAAACAATTTCAAAGGGGCTCTTCCCAGTTGACCTATTCACTGTATCATTATAGGCATATTCTTCCTGGCCAATAATCTGATCCCATTGTTGACCATACTCCTTGGTCAAGCATCTTAGAAGGTTTCCAAGTGTTCTATTTACCACTTCGGTCTGACCATCAGTTTGGGGATGGTATGCAGATCCAAAGGACAGATTGGTGCCCATTCTTTTCCAAAGAGTTTTCCAAAAATGACTCATAAACTTGGTATCTCTATCTGAGACAATGCTGATTGGTAAGCCATGAATCCTAACTATTTCTTTGAAGAAAAGTGAGGCTATTTGACTGGCATCATTGGTTGTTTTGCAGGGTATAAAGTGAGCCATTTTGCTGAATCTATCAACCACAACATACACATTATCCATACTTTTCCTTGTCTTGGGTAAACCAACTACAAAGTCCATGCTTAAGCATTCCCATGGCCTAGAAGGGATTGGTAGTGGCTGGTATAAGCCTGCATTTGAAGAAGTTTGTTTTTCTTTTTGACACACTACACAACTCTCTACATATTTTCTGACATCTAGATTCATTTTAGGCCAAAAATAAAACCTTTGGACAAGCTCTTGAGTCTTGGTGATCCCAAAATGACCACTCAATACACCATTATGCTTCTCTTGAATTAAGTTCTCCCTAATAGAACCTCTAGGAACACAAAGCTGATTCCCTTTAAACAACAAATCACTTTGCAATGTGTATTCAGCATACTTTCTATGAAAATGGTTCTTAAACTCAAGGCATACCTTATAAATTTCTGCAAAGTCTTCATCATCTGCATATAGATCCTTGAAGTGATCTATTCCCATGCTCTTCAATTGGATTTCTTGGATGGTAAGAACTCTCCTGCTCAATGCATCAGCAACTTTATTGAGAGCTCCTTTCTTGTGCTTGATGTTGAAGGTGTAAGCTTGCAAATACTCCACCCATTTCATGTGCCTGTGACTCAAATTCTCTTGTGAATTCAGAAAACTGAGTGCTTGATTGTCTGAGTACACAATAAATTCCTTGGGAAGCAAGTAGTGCCTCCACTTCCTTAGTGCTTGGACCAATGCATACATTTCCAGGTCATAAGAAGAGTACTTCTTCTTGGCTTCACTTAGATTCTCTGAATGAAAAGCCACCGGTCTGCCCTCTTGGCTGAGAACAGCTCCAATTGCTACATTGCTTGCATCACATTCAATGGTGAATAACTTCTCAAAACTTGGTAACACCAAAATAGGTTGGGTAGCTACCTTTTCCTTCAGCAACTCAAAACTCTTGTTAGCTTGTTCATTCCACACAAACTTGGTTTTCATGCCTCCTTTAATGGTATCCAACATAGGAGCACAAATTGCACTAAACTGTTTGATGAATTTCCTATAATACTGAGGAAGACCATGGAAGCTTCTTACCTCTGTTGCTGTCTTGGGAGTAGGCCAATTAAGAATGGCTTCTACCTTGCTGCTGTCCATCTTCAAATTGCCATGTGATAGCACAAAACCAAGGTACACCAGCTCTGTTTTGATGAACTCACACTTTTCCAGATTGATCTTCAGTTTCTCCTCCTGTAGTTTCTTAAAGATCAGCTCAATATGTTGGAGGTACTCTTCTCTTGTTCTGCTATAGATTAGTATATCATCAAGATACACTACTACGAACTTGCCAATGTAGTCCTGGAGAATTTCATTCATAAGTCTCATGAATGTGGAGGGGGCATTAGACAAGCCAAATGGCATTACTAGCCACTCATAAAGACCCTCATTGGTTTTGAAAGCTGTTTTCCACTCATCACCCTCATGTATTCTAATTTGGTGGTAACCACTCTTTAAATCTATCTTGGTATAGTACCTAGCTTCACCTAGACAATCCATGAGATCTTCAATCCTAGGGATGGGAAACCTATACCTGATGGTTATCTTGTTGATTGCTCTGGAATCAGTACAAAGCCTCCATTCTCCTCCTTTCTTAGGTGCTAAGACAGTGGGAACTGCACAAGGACTAATACTTTTCCTAATAAGACCTTGGTCAAGTAGTTCTTGAATTTGCCTAGCTATCTCCTCATTTTGCTGAGGTGTCATCTTGTAGGCTGCTTTGTTTGGAAGGGTGGCTCCTGGTATCAAGTCTATCCTATGACTTATGGCTCTTTTAGGAGGTAAGGTTGTTGGTTGACCACTACTTACAATGCTTTCATAGGTCTGCAACAAGTCTTGAATCTCCTTGGGTAACTCTTGCTTTTCAGTTGCCTTCTCCTTGCTTGCCTCTCTTGGCTTGATCATTACTGCATAACCAACTCCTTCTCCTTCTTCTAAAGCCTTTAAGAACTATTTTTCACCAGCTAATAGCAGCTTAGAACCTGCTGTCTGCACTTCAGTGTCTTCCAACAAAGATTGAATCTTGTAGGTTACATTGTCCTTCTTGAAGGTGTATGAGTTCTTAGCTCCATCATGCACAGCTTGGCGATCAAATTTCCATGGCCTACCTAGGAGCAAGTGACATGCATCCATAGGTAACACATCACATAATACCTTGTCTTTGTACTTTCCAATTGAAAACTCCACCCATGCTTGTTCATTCACCAAGACATGCTGACCCTTGTTGAGCCATGTAACCTTGTAAGGATTCTTGTGAGGTATTCTTGCTAATTTCAGTTTGCTGACTGCCTCTTCTGACACAATATTATCAGTAGAACCTGAGTCTATAATCACCTTGCACACTTTCCCCATCATCTTGCACTTTATCCTAAATAGAGATCTTCTTTGGCTTGGCTCTTCTTTAACCGGTTCTTTGATCAATGTTCTTCTCATCATAAGATTCTCACCTTCCTTTGAGCTCGAGGGTACTTCTGATTGTTTATTTACTGTAGCTGCTTCATCTTGAATTAGGTTAGTTCTCTTATCTCCTCCATGAGATGTGCTTCCTTTCTCAGGACATCTATAGGCTGGGTGTCCCAACTGGTTGCAATGATAGCATTTCATGTTGGTGAAGTAACTACCCCTTCCTTGTCCACCACTTCTTCCTTTGGAGCTGAAACCTCTTCCTCTACCACCTCTACTGGAACCTCCTTCTTGCTGATCAGAAAATCTGACTTCTCCTTGGGCTCTTGATTCTGAGCTTCTTCCACTATAGCTTCCTCTTTGTCCTATGTTGTCTTTGCCTTTACCTCTACCTTTGGGGTTTTGTTCCTGCTTCTTTTTGCCTTTCTCCTCTATCTTCAAGGCCATTTGATAGCATTGGCGTACTGATTTGAAGTTTACCAAGCTCATGTCTTCTTGAATAGACCACTTGAGTCCATTTAGGTACCTTGCTAACCTGATACTCTCATCTTCAACCACCTTTGATCTAAGGCACAATTTTTGAAACTCCTCTGTATATGTTTGGACATCCATGTCCTTCTGCCTCAGATTATGTCTTCTCCTATGCAATTGGACTTCATAATCATCTGGGAGATAAGTCTGTCTTATCTTGGTCACCATGCCTCTCCATGAAACTATGGGACCTTTGCCTTCTTTCTCTCTTTAAGATTGCACAAACTTCCACCATGTGAGAGCTGCTCCTCTCAACCTAGACTTGGCCACCTTCAACTTTTGGGCCTCTGTTATTCCATCACACTCAAAGTGATTCTCAATGCTCTCAATCTAGTCCACAACTGAATCTGGGTCCATTTGTCCACTGAAAAGTGGCACACCATCCAATGCTTTACCACTCAAGGCCTGCAATGCCTTCAAGAATGGTTCCTCTGCAAGAACAGGATCAGGCTTTGGAGCTTCCTCCTCCAATTCCACCTCTTTTTCCTTGGCTTCCTGTTCTTCTTTCTTCTTTATCTTGTCCTTCACAGTATCTGCTATTTCTTGGACCTCATCTAGGAGTCTCTCCATCTGAGATATCGTTTCTCTGAGCAATCGGTTATCTTCCTCTTGCTCTTCTACCTTCTTTGCTAGTTCTGTATTTGTCACCATGATTCCTTCCTTTGGTGTATTCTCTCCTACTGACTCAGTGGATTGGCTCATTAATCACAAGCCTGGAATTCAACTCTTGCTCTGATACCAATATGGTGTAAGACAATACCCAAGATTGCTTGCACTGTCTTGTGGAAGACTTTCCACTGTCTCCTGCTTGGAACCTGACTCCAGTGGGTTCCTCTTGAGCTTGTAGGTTGACCAAACCCTGCTCCAACTCTTCTCAAAGAGTTCTTACCTTGTGCTTTACCCTGGGTAGCTCAAAACCTTCTTGCAACTTGATCAATCTTGCTTGGACTTAGAAGAGTCTAAGTGCCAAATTCTTCGACTTACTGGAACTGCTTGCAGGGGGATTGATGTTACTGTCTAAATACTTTTTGCATCCACATTGATCCATTTTTGAGGTTCTTTGGTCTTTATTTCATCCGATCTCAAGACCTTGCCTAGATGTGGCCTAAACTCTACTAGCCCTTACCAATCACTAATTGGCTTTTTCTGCTTATTTTCTCCACACAACCTAACAAAAAAAAAACATATTCTGACACCCTTTTGGGACTTTTAAATCTTGCATGAGTTGTCAAATCTTTAACTTTACCGTACAGCTGACTCCAAAGTTCTTGGACTGGAGGCCTAATTGCCCTTTCTTCTAGTTTTTAGCTCTTCTTCCTTGGAACCTACCTCACATGGATTGGTTGAGCTCTCAGTCCTCCTAAACTACTTAGATTTGACAAAAACTCACCCAAATCTGTACTATAACCGTACGGTACTCCTTCCCCTACCTAAGTTCTTTAATCTTTGCTCCAAACCTCTAACCATGCATACCTAGCTTGCCTAGGGTTTGGAATTTACCATCATTGCTCGATTCCTTGACACTACTAACTATAAATATATACAATAAGTAGGCTTCTCTCCCATATTCCACTATTTTCAGGAAAACCCCGTGGATAGAGATTATGGGAGAGCCATGAGAAATTAAACTAGTTTGTTCAAACCAATAAAAATCCCTACAACGCTAAATAATGATCACAAATCCCTAAACTAACTCAAAGCCTCTTAACTACAGAAGGAAATACGCTTTATGCCATTCAACAAACATAAAAAAAATAGTGAGGAGACGGGATATTCAGTGTTTTTTTTATGACTGTTTCTAAAATGCTCGGTGTAACATAGAAAATACAGTTTTCCTACCCCCTTGCACTGCAAAGCTAACTACAATGCCTATGTTCTTAACCTATGAACTCTATACAAAATTAAAAATGTTAGAATATATTCATTAGACTCTGATCCAATGCCAAATAAATGCAAAACAGATCATTTACATTACTGTTCTAAAAACACATGAGTTTTCAAACACAGAACCGATATAGAAAATCTGCTTACTGTTTTTTATTTTTCACCACCAAAACTGATTACAATGACTCCCACTACTTGTTACGAACCATTCCCCTTATCTTGAAGTCTTTTTCCACCATGCAAGGGAAGATTGCATGCCTCCATATCCCTGATTTCAAGGGAATCTTAAGACCACTAACAGTTACATGCAATCCAAGCAATATTACCATGCAACCATGCAATATTCTTGCAACCTCGCCATTATCCTTCTTTTTAGGATCTCCAACTCTTTAATCTCGAGAAACCATCATATAGACTTCCGTTGGCATCTTCAAATAATGAAGGTATGGCTATAACAAATTTAATACTTTAAATGCTAACATTTGCTGTCTTAAGCTAAACAAAGAAGAACTTAACACTAAAGATAACTAAATGAAAGTGTTAGTCCTAGTGACTAGCTCTCCCACACAAATATAAGACCTTCTAAGGTCCAAAACAACATACCAAAATCCTTGACTTGGCTAAAGTCAAAACAAGCCAAAATTGTGCACAAACTTGGTGGAGGTCAGCCTAGGTGCTCCTGCACCAAGGATCTTACGTCTTTTCAACTCAAAGTTGTAATGAGAGGAGACTATAAGGTGCAGAAGAACAAACTCCTCTCAAGCTGAAAATATCTTCTAGATTAGATACACTTAACATTCATCATATACATGTGAATACATGAGTCATAATGAAAGAAAGGATTTATGAAATTGTTTATGAACATACAAACATAGATACCTTATATAAATGATGCATAGGATAACTTGGAAAGAACCATGAGTGAATTAGAGATTAGTCGAAAGGTTCTTGGTTGAATTTAGTGAAAGATAGATATCTTATTATGCTGATTTACTTTTATTAGACATTATTATGAACATGAGGTTATTTATGAAATCTAATGTCAAGAATAATCAGATTGGTTATGGCATCCAACAAGGATGGAGGCATAATAGATATGACAAAAAAGATTCAAAAACCTATTATGAGGAAGTAAACTTTATTTTAAATCAAGTTTAATTTTGGATTATTATATTTATTGATAGAACTTTAGATTGAGACTAGATGTGTCCAATCGATGACATGGTGTCATCAAGCTATCTAGTTATGTATGAATTGGGAAAGTCATTAATTAAAAGGAACAACTTGAATAGTAGGTTGTTGCCAATTCCATGAATGTTACTAATATGTATATTGGGTATTTAAGAGGTTGGGTTAAACCTAATTGGTTAGTTAGATCAATATAAATGTTATATCACCTTTTTGGAAAGGAATCATGTTATGTTGTATGTGGAATAACCTAGTCAAGAGTAATTATGGTCATTATATTTACCAAGTTGAGTGAGGGGGAGGGTGAATATATGACTATGATTGAAGTACTGACTGATTATATATATATGAAATCTCTAGCTAGAGTAACTATAAGTTGCCAATGCCTACACTTGTTGGTTCACTGTGAGCCAGTATTGCATAGCTAGTTGGGAGTGTCATGCATGTGGGTAGGTATCCACTGTATGGAAACACTAGCTATGTATGACACAACACCATGCTCTATTAGGCTTTCTATAAGAGGATTTTCATACCAATCTCTTCATTGAAGGGAGGTCCATCTCACTAGTTAGGAAGATGTCCGGGGGACTACTTAATTCATTGGTTGGAGGGAAAGCACTTGGGTGATGTTGTCCCTCATGTAGTTGGTAGTCGAGACTTGAGGATGTATGCCCTAGCAAGGAACATCTTGACCAATTACATACTCTTAATCCATTTAGCTCTTGTAAGCTATGTTTTGTAATTATGATCATGTATCTATATGTAAATTATATTTTAAGTATCTATATGTAAATTATATTTTAAATATGAATTCATTACATGGGATTATGTAATGTTACTTGGAATGGGATTATTTTTAGTACTATGTGTTGATGAACTTGATCTTTTCACATATACGGAATTAAACTTAGGTGAATAAAATAGAGAAAACTTTGGGCATGTTACACTTGGAGACATAACTTAAAAGGCTAGGATACCAGAATCAACAATCAAAGACCAAATATAAGAAAATTACAAGGGATCAACCAAGGCTTAGGATTTTAATGAGGGCTTAGGCTTTTTAGAAGCCTTAATGTAAATTTTAAAGAAACCCTTACAAAACATAGGAATTTTAGAAATTTTAGAGGACCTAGGTAATTTAGAGGGTTAAAATTTAGACAAGCACAACCAAACCCTTCTAAAAGATTCATGATCATCACCCTATGCATTAATGGATATCTAATCGTGTAGGGAGGTAAGTGAGGTGAATAGTATAAAATAGTTGAAGCATTAGAGTTCATGAATTAAGGGTACTTCATGACTTATATAATAATTTAAGCATTAGGGTTTGAAAGGGAGGCATGCTAGTGAAATAAAGCTTGATTCTATAGCAAAAGCCTAATTCTCTAACAAAGATTTGTGAAGAGGAAAGCTCTAGAAGAGAGGTACAATGATAGGGGAAAATTCAAAGTACTAATGGGATAAGGAATGAAAGTGACAAATGAATGGAAGGAATGATAAAATGGGGAAATGTGACACCCAAAAAATAAAGAAGAGGGAAATTTTAGGAAGAGAATATTTGAGAGCTTGACTAGAGGAAGGAATGATGGCAAGGGATGAACATGATGTATTCCTTGATGAATAGGTCCAACACTCTACCAAGTAAAAGAGGAGAGCGAATTTGGTATAAAATTTGTGCTATGAAGGAAAACTACAATGACACACATCAACATAGGAAATTGACCATGCCTAAACACACTTGAAAAATTTTGGTACCTTAAGGAGATGCATAGGGGTTGAAGGGGAATAACTCATACACAAATTTGGATTAGAGAGTACACTAGGGATAGGAAATGGGAATTTTGGGCTACAACATAAACAATGGAAGAAGGGGACATTTTAAGTTTCATGAAATTTAATGATGGATGCTCCAAATTTTTATGGGAGGCTATGTGGGTCATTATAAGGTTCGTGGAAGTGGTCTTGTTATTTTTTTATCAACAAGGATTCAAAATTAGGATAAATAAGTCCCTAAAATATACTAAAATGAGTTCAATTATGTAATAAAAAATTTATAGGGCATGTGGTTTCTATTTGTTGTAACATGAAAAATTGCAAACATAGAGTTGTATGTAAGTGAAAATTTTAGGCATACATCTATATTTCAATAAAATTTATAGACCTATGTACAATTGCATGTATGCAAAAGTTGTAGAAAGAAATTTGCAAGTATTCAAAATTTGTATACAAAAAGAAGTGTGTAGAGTGAGAATGATAATTGGTTTATGATTAAAATATGGAAGTATAAGGTGTTGGAATAATCGTCAACATCTCCCTTTAGATTCAGGACATGGACTAACCACCTCTCGTGGATCTATTTAACTTTAGCATTTGTATCAAGTGTTAATAGGTCGATCTTTTGGCACAATGACAAACATGTTCCAACAAATGGTATTAGAGTTGTGGTCACAGGTTCAATCCCCCTTGGGTGATGCTGGGGGGATTGTTGGACTAATCGTTAGTGTCTCCCTTCAAATTTGGGACATGGAATAACCGTATCTTGTGGATCTGTTTACATCTAGTGTTTGTATTAGGCATTAACAAGTCAATATTTTGGTGCAACAACAAATGTGTTCCAACATAAGGGTCCATAAATTATAATTTATTAGACATTCTCATTCTAATAAAACATATATTAATGTTCTTAAGATGTGTGCTACTAATTTTTTAATCAAGAAAACACTCATTATAGCTTGTTTATGGAATAGTTGCAAACATACACTTGCATGTATACACAATTTGTAGATATAAAGTTGTATGCTATGAAAATTGTAGACATACATTTATATGCATACAAAATTTTAACATATATCCATACGTAAGTGAAACATACAAAAATCTATAGTCATATGTAACCAAAATTTGTAGGCATAAAATTATGTGTATATAAAAATTTCATACATATATTAAAAATCGAGAGTTGTCCATTACAAACCCTCACACTAAGAAAACTGTAACACAAACTTAGTGTATTTATACATTTTTTTCAATGAAAAAAAGGAATAAACAAAATATCTAAACCTTCAATCCAAAATGTGTATGATTAATATAAATGGGATCATAAAAATTATAATATATCCTAGTAACATTGGAACACAATGCACATGTTACATACATAAAAAATATTCATTCAAATAATATAAATGACATGCATGAAAAATTCTCTAATAATCTTTAGCCGATAGGCTATTCTACGTGGGGGAACCCCACCGGCATTTCGCCCAGTCTGACGTCGGTGGGAACCCCACGAATAACCAGAATCACCATATGAAATGAAATGATGTTGCAGTAGATCTACAGGAATTTTGGTGTGTATTATGGAGCAACCAAATGGACAGAGCTCTTCACTTTACGGTGTGAACATGAGCGAGTATGGAGACGCGGGTTTGAGCTCCATGACGGCAATCATGATGACACACCGTCCTCATGGCGACGACAAGAACATCATCACGAGAAGAATGCCAGTTCAGAACTCGTACGTATCAGTCCCCATGGAAAATGTTCACTCCTACAATAGGGGAGAGGACCCAGTAATTGTGCACCCTAACTTCGCGCTTCTAATTATCCTACGTGGAAATTTCAAATCACTCCCAATTTTTTACAGCAGCTTACTTGGCAAGTCCCTTGCTTATAACTAAGGTTTCAGGGCCACATCATCAAATGTGATGCCACATCAGCATGCTTTTTGTCAAGGTATCCAAAAAGGCCCAAAAAAAAAGTGAGACCAATACTTGTGAATTCACAGCTTGTTTTATTGAGCGTTGATGTGGAATCACATGATTGGTTGCTTTTTAGATCAAAGGAATACATTTTGTTTAATTATGGGTAGTTATCATCAACACTAACAACTTTAAAGTCACAACTATTGGTCTAATATTAATAAAAATATTGAGCAGTATATAAACAACTACTATCACAAGTATTGAAACATGCTCAGGTGCTGGGTCCTCTCCCCTATATAAAATAACCCTCATCTCACGAAATAATATTTGAAATTACCAACTGGCTTTCTTTGAAGAGCGCCCGGCGCCTGTTTATGAGCGGAAGAATGCTGTCCATTTGAGTGCGCCGCAGCTCCTTTATTCGCTTCCATCGGTTGAAGAAGAGTGGCGCGAGCAAGGGAAGAAAGTCATGGATTTGGGGCTCCACTGTCACAAGAATGTCCTTCACTACTTTGTCCACCCGGGTGATGACCTCTTCTCCCATTTAACGTTTCAATGATTAAAGACACATTGAGAATGGAAGTATTTCTAAGGGATAGTTACAGTCATCACATTGTAGATAACATGACAAAGGGCAACTCTGTGACAGTCATGTAAAAGTGACATTTTGAAGAGCAGTGCTAAAGGGTTAACCATGATACGGTCCAATTTACATGCACAGTGGTGAGAACACAAAGAGCAAACAGGTAACAAAGTTAAGGAGGATCTACAAAGCTGTCAAATGATGATGTGAAAGTTTTCTATGGAAAGGCATGGTGTTCGATGAGTAACAGTCACCTCTACCATTTTCAAAAGCCTTAAGAATCCTGTGGAACTTGATGTTTGAAGAAATGCCCATATACATGATGGAGTTGCTGTTCTGAGTAATCTTTCTTAGCTTGACAGACAGAGCACAGTGATAAGGGGCAGATGAGTTGATAGTGTTGCTAGAAGACAATGTGTAGATTTACTACGATGCCCTTGAGAGAATCTTTATGATGTGGTTTAATATAACTGTTTTTGGTTGACAACCTACTAAGCCTGATTACCATGGACAGGGTTAGGACAGGGCCCTATGGCCAGGTCTTTCGCCCGGATAACTTCGTTTTCGGCCAGTCTGGCGCTGGAACCAACAGGGCCAAGGGCCACTACACTGAGGGCGCCGAACTCATTGATGCTGTCTTGGACGTTGTGCACAAGGAGGCTGAGAAATGCGACTGCCTGCAAGGTAATCTTTAAGCCCCTCGATTGTCTTACTAATCCTACTAACCCTAGATCTGCAACACTGATTTCATTTTTTCTCTACTTGCTTCTTTTCCCCCTACTTGTAGGGTTTCAGGTGTGCCATTCTCTGGGAGGAGGCACGGGATCTGGAATGGGGACGTTGTTTATATCGAAGATCAGAGAGGAGTGTCCTGATCGCATGATGATGACGTTCTCCGTGTTTCCGTCTCCAAAGGTGTCGGACACAGTCGTGGAGCCCTACAATGCCACTCTGTCAGTGTTTCCGTCTCCAATTTGTGCGTGTTAAATTTTAGCAACCGTGTGTGGAACCACATTGTGTAGTATTTGAGGTTGCAATTCTTTTCAATTTCCGTGTATAGAGTTTTAACGCTGATGAATGACATCTAGATCTTTCTGGTTTCTGAAATTATCTGTAGGCAGTTTGTTTCAGATGAGTTCATGGAACGGTTTAAAATGTTGGAACTTTTAAAAATTTGTGTTGTTTGAAATGTAGATCTTTTTCTTGTTTCTTTGTTAAGTTTTTTTAATCTTTGATGAACCCATTTTCAGTTTAGAGATGTAGATCTTTTGAATGTGGGTGTGCACAATTTGTCATTGACGAAACATGTTCTGCTGTTGGAGATCTAGATCTTTGCAGCATCTGTGTACACAATTTCTACATCTTTTGAATGTGGGCGTGCACAATTTTGTCTTTGATGATACGTGTACTGCTGTTGGATATGTAGACCTTTGCAATTTCTGTGTACACAATTTATCTTTGATGAAATACGTTGTGGGTTTTGAGATGTAGATCTTTATAATTTTTGTGCACACACTTTTGTCTTGCTGAACTACATTCTTCTGGTTCAAGATAGAGATTTTTTTCAATTTCTGTGCAATCAGTTTTATCTCTGTTGAGTTATACTGTATGGTTTAAATGTCATTTTCAGTTTCTGTGTACAGAAAATTATCATTGATTAATGAGATATAAGCCTTTTTTAAATTTCTGTGCACCCAATTTCATTGTGTGCTTTAAAATGTAAATATTTTTAGTTACTGTGTACAGTAAATTATCGTTGATGAATGAGACGTGTATTTTTTCAATTTTTGAGTTTCTTTGTACTCTGAACAGTCTTTGATAAACCACTTTTTGTGATTTAAATTTTGATCTTTTTAATTTTCCGTGTAAAAGTTTTAAGTCTTTCCTGAATAAAGTTGGTATTTTTATGTTTTGTATTTCTCTACTTACAGTTTATCATTGATGAACTATATTGGGTGGTTAAAATTTCAATGTTTGTTTGAATTTCTGTTTATCTGCAATGAAATACATTGTGGGTTTCTGACATGGATAGCTTTTTAATCTGTTGAAACAGATTGTGTGGTTTCAGAGATTGATATTTTTCATTTATCTTTGATGAACCACGAAGATTTTGATTTTTTCAACATACGTTAAGTAATTTAATCCTGAACTGCATTGTATTGTTTGAAATGTTGTATTTTTCAATTTGTGTACTCAAATTCATTTTGACAGATATCGATCTTTCTGATTTCAGCACCCATAATTTTAATCTCATTTTGATCTTCAAAATTTTGTACTCAATTTTATATCCTTTTAATTTCTGCGTGCATACTTTTATATGTAGTTTTCAGACAATGTAGATAACTTAACTTTACACAGGATTGTCTTTGACAAACTACA